>PVJL010001593.1:142500-250163 GCA_004026885.1 Lyroderma lyra | reverse complement strand
GTGCCAGAGTTCCTTTTTCTCCACACCCTCTCCAGCACTTGTTATTCCTTGTCTTGTTGATAACAGCCATTCTCACAGGTGTGAGGTGGTATCTCATTGTGGTTTTGATTTGCATTTCCCTGATAGCTAATGAGGATGAGCATTTTTTCATATGTCTGCTGGCCATTTGTATTTCCTCATGGGAGAAGTGTCTGTTTAGCTCTTCTGCCCACTTTTTATTGATTGTTTTTTTGTTGTTAAGTCTTATTAGTTCTTTATATATTTTAGATATTAGATCCTTATCTGATGTATTATTTGCAAATATTTTCTCCCATTCAGTTGGCTGTCTTTTCGGTTTGTTGATGGTTTCTTTTGCTGTGCAGAAGCTTTTTAGTTTGATATAGTCCCATTCACTTATTTTTGCTTTTACTTCCCTTGCCTTTGAGGTCAGGTTCATGAAGTCTTCCTTGAGTCCTAGGTCTGTAAGTTTAGTACCAATGTTTTCTTCTATACAGTTTATTGTTTCAGGTCTGATATGAAGGTCTTTAATCCATTTTGAGTTAATTTTTGTATATGGAGAGAGTTCACAGCTCAGGTTCATTCTTTTGCATATGTTTTTCCAGTTTTCCCAGCACCACCTACTAAAGAGGCTGTCTTTTCCCCATTGTATGTTTTTTGCTCCTTTATAAAAAATTATTTGTCCATAAATTTGTGGATTTATCTCTAAGTTTTCAGTTCTATTCCATTGGTCTATATTTCTGTTTTTCTGCCAGTACCAAGCTGTTTTGACTATTGATTCTTTGTAATATAAATAGAAGTCAGGAAGTGTAATGCCACCAGCCTTATTCTTTTTATGTAGTATTGCTTTGGCAATTCAAGGTCTTTTATGGTTCCATATAAATCTAATAATTCTTTTATCTATTTCATAAAAGTATGATTGTAGTATTTTAATGGGTATTGCATTAAATCTGTAGATTGCTTTGGGCAGAATGACCATTTTAACAATGTTAAGTCTTCCTATCCATGAACAGGGGATATTTTTCCACCTCTTGAAGTCTGTTCCAATTTCTTTCAAAAGTGTCTTATAGTTTTCCATGTATAAGTCTGTCACATTATTTAAGTTAATTCCCAGGTATTTCATTCTTTTTGTTGTGATAGCAAAAGGAATTGACTCCCTCATTTCTTTTTCTGAGGATTCATTGTTTGTATATAGGAATGCTGTTGATTTTTGTACATCGATTTTGTATCCTGCGACTTTACTATATTCATTTATTGTTTCTAACAGCTTTCTGGTGGAATCTTTGGAATTTTTTATATAAAGGATCATGTCATCTGCAAATAGTGACAATTTGACCTCTTCTTTCCCAATTTGGATACCTTTGATTCCTTTCTCTTGCCTGATGATGTGGCTAGAACTTCCAGTACTATATTAAATAGCAGTGGTGACAGTCTTGTTCCTGATTTTAGGGGAATAGGCTTCAGCTTTTCCTTATTCATTATGATGTTAGCCGAGGGTTTGTCATATATGGCCTTTATAATGTTGAGATAGGAAGTAGAATCTTAAGCTCAGAAGATAAGCTGCTTGTAGCTCACGTCTGTCGTAGGAGATACCACCTCCTTACATGATTGTCCTCTCATTGACGTGGGTGTCACTTGCTTTTGTTACAACAGAACTTGGGTGCAGTTGAGGTCACTAAGATTAGTAATGTAGGAGTGGTTTTTAGTTCAAAGGAGCAAATTTTTAACAGCTTGTATTTTTAAATGTTGTCCTAGAAGGAAGTATATTGTGTTCATAGGGTATGTGCTGCATTATGAGTGTGACTTTAACGCATCTATGAGCACCCAAATGATTTCTGGTACTGTGGATTCCTTTTGCTGGTAGGAGATGATGTGGATATTTGGGATACAAAATTGTGATTAAGGAGGCATCAAATAAAGTTCGGGTGACTGGATTTCAGCTCTAGTGAGCAAAATTTAAACTCTCTCCCTCTGTCCCTCATCTTTTGAAATAAAAGACTTCAGATACGCTTTAATGTGTTGCTACTTTTGGCTAGACTTAGAGTTTAGAGGGAGGTTTCAGAGTGTTAGTTAAATACTCTAAATTAAATCCCCAAGCGTCAAAGCCAGCAAAAGTTGCTGAATCAGAATAGTTTGGTTAAGCTCACAGAAGCTTATATTTTCAGATGTTGTTGAACTCTTGGAGATTCTTTATAGAGAATTCAGGGTTGTTTAGATGTGTTTCTAATGTCAGAGATAGTCTTATGGCTACCTCCATAGCAAGCCTGAAGCCACCCCACACTGGCCTCTCTATGGTAATTACAAGTAGACAACAAAAGATAATGCTTTTGTATCTTGGAAACTGGTAAGCGTTGGCAACAAACAATCTTTGTCTGTCTTAAGGGAGTCAATCCAGTCTTGAGGAAAGAAGAGAATGATGGTATGAGTCAAAAGAGGGGTCGGAATCCTAAATTTGCTTCTTTCTCCCATTCTTCAGAACTGAGAACTGTAATTTGCCCATATTTTTTCCTATGCTTTCTTTTAACAGTGTCTTTTTGTTATAATCATGTGATGGGAATTCATGTGTGTCAGAGAAACTACTTTGGCCTCACAAGAAGTCATGGTAGAAAGCCTTGGTTTGGTACTCAAAATGTGTCCATGGATCAGCAGCACCAGCATCATCTGAAGCTTGTTATCCTTCATTATCTCAGGCTCCACCCCAGACCTACTCAATCAGAATCTCTAGTTTAACAAAATCCTCAGGTGATTTGTATGCATGTTAAAGTTTGAGAGGCACTGGCATAGGGAATTATGACTATTTATTTTACTGGTTGCACATTATTTTTTAAATTTTTTATCAGTAAAATGGCTGTGAACTTGCCAGAACTTACTAGAATGACAGCATATTGGTGTGAGGGAGTTGTTTATATGTGGGAGTGATTGGTTTCCTTATAGAAGGCATAAACAGTTTCTGATGATATTGCTCTTATTCTGGGAATCCATAGGATAATGTCATATTTTTAATATCTACCTTCTAGATTGCTTTCCTACTAGTGTCTTCTTTTGTAGAGAATAGGCTTTCTGTTTGGTGAAGAATCAAGTGACTAAAGTCATATAGGCATTGAAGCTTGGACTTTTTGTTTTCTTTGTTGTTTTTGTTACTCTGAAATTTAGGGAGATGGCATTTTTTTTTCTGGGTGCTTTAGGCATCTGGCTCTTGCCGATGCACATACTACAGGGTCAGGCCAGGTCTATGCTGCTACAGGTCATGTAGTTGAAGCAGATGACATTTTATATCAGGATGTAATATACATGTCATTCAAGGGCTGTTCCACAGCTCCTGCCGTGCAAAGACTCACTGAGTTTTCCATGATTGCATGCAAATATTTGAAAAGTCAAATGCATGTATGAAATAGTCTGTTAGACTGTTGTTAGAGGAAAACAAGAACAAGTTGAAGTCAGTTGTTTGGAAGGAATATTTTGGCATGGTTTCTCTGAAGTTGGGTAAACATCATCTGTCCATGTACCCATCTGGCCACACAGTGGCCCTCTTTCTGCCCACAGAAGGAATTTGCACACATTGGAAAAGTTACTAGTCTGAATCTCCAGGACATACATAGACAGTTCTTTAGTGTATTTGTTTGTATACACTCTTACATACTATTTCTGTATATAGTATTGAAGGCAGAGCTTCCCTCTGAGCTACCTTGCTTTCTTTGGAGTGGTTGCTATAGTCTGTTTTGGCAACCCCTTTTACTTCTTCCAAGGTTAGTATAGGTGTCAGGCTGATGGGTGTTCCACTCCTTGTCTGTCTGACCTGGACACTTTCATAGATTTGTCATTCTAGGGATTCAAATCTGACCCAGAGTAAGTCTTAAGCTTGCCCAGAAGGATCAGTGTGTTTATTTCAGAGAACAAAGTGGTTTTATTGGACTTCTTATTCTCTTGCTAACTTTTGTGGAGAGAAAAAAATCCTGTGTCCTATAAATTAAAATGATAGCATTATGATTTTGCATCATTACATGATCTGAATAACTATTATCAGCAAATCTATGAATAAACTCTCTTGACATCCATTCTCTACCTTCCGTCTGTTGACTGACGACCATGCTTTCCGCACTTTCTAAAGCAGACTCCACACTTTGTTGTCTGAAGCATCATAAGCTTGAGATTGGTGAGGGTCATTCACCATCACCCCTCCTTCTTACTGCCTCTTTTCTTGCTTCTGGTGTTTCCCAGAGAGGCCCATGTGGCAGCTGAATACATAGTGGTAATTGTCTGCACATTGACTTTAAGAACACATTTGTGGTTTTATGAAATGGGTTGACAAAGGACTGCCTCTTGAAAGTTCCCTTCAACAAAATTACTTCAAAGAAATATACTACTAGATTGATCCTGCAGTAATATACTGGGGAATTTGCTTCAATATTTTTAAAGTGTACATGCAGGAGGAGTGCTGCATGTGTGATCCAATAAATCAACTTGAGTTGGAACGATGGACATAATTTACTCTCACATTTATGGATGGCACGTAAGTCGGCGTTCTTGGAGTCTATTCTGGATTGAGGTGTGCTATCAAGGCCAGACCATACTCAGTCAGGGCTGCCTTTGAGTGCAGCATACAGTTGGAGGGGTTAGAGAAGAAGGAGGAGAAGATATAGGGGCAGTTCCTTTATTACTGGGTTTCCAGTCAGCCATGCCAGGAGGAACCAGGTAGCTGAACTGTGGGAAAGCTCCAGAGTTTTGCTGCAGAGGGTCATTTGGAGAGAAGCCAGGCCTCAAGGAGAAGCTGGAACTAGGAAAACAATAAGAGGCCAGCACAGACTTAAGGGGTGCTCTTGCTCATTCTCCCTCTGCTTACTTGTCTGTCTGCTTCTTTCTTAGCTATGTACAGACCAGATTTCTCTGCTCCATTGTCCACTTGGTTTAAAATGACTACCCCATGGTACCAAGTTTACATGTGAAAGTTCCAGCATCATGGAGACACTGCCTCAGTTCTCACAGTTCAAACTCTGAGGAGAGGAAATCTGATTGCCCTGGTTTGAGTCAGTGCGAATTCCTGGGCGCGTGGTAAACACAGGACTTCCAGAGTCCACATGTCTCTGGAGATATGGAATGGAGTGTGGAGATGTGGTTTTTGAGAAACCCCAAAGCACAACTACTGTTACATGTATTGGTGAAGAGTTTTGTGGTTTTCTTTTTCACTGGGGCTGGATTATATTGTTCCATTAAGACCTTAGCATGGTTCCAGAGTTTTATCAGCAAGGTATTGCTTCTCTTCTGTGCTTCTTGCATATACTAACAGATTTTGTTATTCCTACCCTTCTTCACCTGACTAACCCTATTCATGTTCAGGTTGCAGAATGAAAGACTCTTTTCAGGACAAAAACTCATCCGTCAGTTTCTTTGCTTCTTTATCTCCCTACCTTCCTCTATCCCTGGTAAGACCAAGAGGTTTTTTTTGTTTATTTGTTTTCATTTTTGTTTTTTTTCTGCCTGAAAGAGGGAAAAGAGTTTAGAAAATATGTATGTCTTTAAAAACAAGTCCAAGACTCTGTAACTCCTACCTAACTTTATACAAGTCTGCTAACTGTTGTAAATAATGAAAGGGAGCATGACATTGCTTAGAACAAATTTGCAATTACTATAATACAAAGCAAAATAAAAGTTCCAGAAGAACAGAACAGGGAGAGATAACATTAGGATGTGGAGTCAGTAAAAGACTCTATGAAAGAGATTTCACTTGGAGGTGAAGACAGGTAGAGAGAGGATTCTAGGCACAGAAGTCAGAATAAGTAGGAGCATGATGTAGCAAAATTCAAGATGTGCAAAACACATTTCACTAGAACAAGAGCAAAGGTGCACTAGGAGATTAATCTAGAAAGGGTCACTTTGCTCATATCCTCTGATGGCAGAGTGAGGAAATTACACTTAATTCATTGGCAAAGGGGAGCCATTGACAGATTTTGGGAAGAGGAATTACATCATTAGAATGTAAACTCCATGAGATCAAAACCCATGTCTTTTTCTCTGAATCTTGAAAGCCTAGCATCTTCCATAGAGAGTGTGTGCTTAACAAATACTTGTGACTCCATGAATGATCAGAACTACACATTAGCAACATTAATCTATCAGTACCATACAGAATGAGTTACATGGGAAGATTGAGAGCTGTGAGACCAATTTGGAGGTGAATACAGTAGGTTGGGTGAGAGTTAATGAAGACCTCTCAGCTGTAACAGAACGGATGAAGGCTGACTTGTAAGACACTGTGAAAATAAAATCTGAAGGATTAGACAAGAAAAAAGAGACCTTTTCAGTCAAGGGATTGAATTCCCAAAAGAGATTGAGCTCCCCCCCCCCCAAAAAAAAACCCCTACAAATTACTGTTTTATGAGAGAAAAATATGAAATATTTAGTTTCCTTTGCTTTTTAAATTAAAAGTTGGGAACATTAAACCTAAACCAAAAGTGATTTTTAAAAATATGTACAGTAATTTCCCTTTATCCATGGGGGATACTTTCCAAGAAACCACAGATAGTGCCCTAAATGTACTATTTTTTCCCATACACACATACATATGTGTGATGAAGTTTAATTCATAAATTGAGCACAGTAAAAGATTAACAACAATAACTAATAATAAGATAGAATAATTACAACAATATACTGTAATAAAAGTTAAGTAAATGTGATCTCTCACAATATTTTAGTATACTGTATACACAGTGTGGATATGCTGGACAAATGACTGATTCACGTTCCAGGTGGGACAGAGTGGGATGGTGTGAGATTTCGTCATGCTACTCAGAAGGGCACGCAATTCAAAACTTATGAATTGTTTATTTCTAGAATTTTCCATTTAATATTTTCAGACAGTGGGTGACTATGGGTAACTGAAAACACAGATAAGAGAGGACTACTGTACTTCAAGGCCTGCTTCTCTTCTATCCTTATGTCTTCATACAGTGAGGCTCTCTGTTGATGTTCCATGTTCGACCATGTAGGATGTCAGTTCTGAGCTTTATCCTAAAATTCATTCATATGGGCACTGTTTATATTTTCCCCTCTTGAGTGAGAGGGGAACAGGAGGAGAGGATGATAGAGGCTCAGATAGCATACAGTTCAAAAACTGTCAGTTGAAAAGAAAAACAAAAAAAACTTTTTGTGTCCTGTGAGCAGAAGGAAATTAAGAGTTAGAACTGGCCTAGGGTTTCCTTTCTTTAAAAAAAAAAGTTTGCAGGAGAAAAAAAATGAGTATTTAATAAAATAACCACTGTGTTTATGAGAGTGTTGATTGCATACCTCCTAAGGATAGCCTTCTAGAACTTAAGCCCTTTAGGGCTCTCAGTCACTGATTTTTATTTTCCCATCATAAAATCTTGTTCACATTAATGTGCTGTGATTTATCTTCCTCCCAAACCTCTTTTGTTTAGGACTAGCTAAATTAGAAAAGTATTCACTGTAGGTCGTATGGTGGTCCCTCTGCTAGGTAGTGGTGATAAAGTGTTTTGTAAGTTGTTTATGTTTCTTGTGTTTGAGGAATTTATAATTTTGGCTGAGGAAGCAGGTGACACACACACACACACAAACACACACACACACACGCATGCGTCCAGAAAGTATCCAGCCATGTAATATGAAAAATAGAAGAATTTATGGCTGGATTTTTTCCGGACAGTCCTCAGAGAGCGAGCAAGAGAGAGAGAGATTACAAAGCGTATGCCAAGTTGGTTGAAGAAATGAGGTACATATATATGTATATATATGTATAAAAAAGTATATAACATATATAACATATAATCTCATTTCCTCTATTCATCTGTATTTATATATGTAAATCTATCTATATTTAGATATCTAAATATTGATATCTAAATATAGATATAAATCTGCAATATATATTTGTTAATGTATACTTATATATGTAACCAAATAAACCTGATTTCATAGTATTTGTTTCATAAATGAATCAAAACCACCGGTCACGGAGTTCCCTGGTGGTGTAGTGGCTTAAGGCTTCGGCACTGGCACTGTCAATGCTGCGGCCTGGGTTCAATTCCCAGCCAGGGAACTACAAAAAAATACTACACATACTACAAAAAAATAAAAACAAAAACGGAAAAAACCCCACCAGTCAGGTACATTGTATCACTTAAGTGGATTTAATTTATCATTTTCTTCTCAAGGAAAACACTGAAGGATTTCCTAAAGATCTCATTGAGAGAGGAAATCATGTTTGACAAATTAAATAGAAAACAATTATTAATAGCTTACAGTTGCTATAAATTGATCTCAGATGCTTGGTACTTGAAAAATGAAACAGGTTCTTTGATTTATGGTAAATCCAATGCCAAGTGTTTCCATAGTTACAGTGTTCTTTGTGCAAGGTCCTCAAGCTGGTTATGTTAGATAGTCTCAAATTGCCCATTTTCTAAGATTGCATATCTGCAGTCTTTAGCAATGAAAAGAATTTAGTAGTTGTGTTAAGGATTCATAGTGATCTTTTAAAAAAAACTCAGAGCAGAGAAGGTAGAGCAATTAAAATATAGCATTTTTTTTTGGGAAATGAGTACAATCAGACTTAATTTAAACACACATCTTCAGGAGAAAATTGCTGTTCTTCATCTTTCTGGTAATTCAGAGAAGGATTCCACATTTTATCTTTTATTAAAAAAAGTATCTTGAGCTGGCTGTTATGTCGAAGTACAGTATATGCTAAGTATAGTTTCACATCAAAATACAAAATACACACATAATTAAAGTTGGTAACATACAGGGTCCGGCAGAAGTAATGCCCCTTTTTAAGTAGTTAAAATGTTATATTACAGAATTACATGCTTACAATTTTGTAATAAAAGATTTGATATAGATTACCAGCTCATAAAAAAGGCCATTACTTCTGCCAGACCCTGTATTTGGGGCATCTAAAGAGAGCAGTACTCACTAGGTATATTATTAATATCATCTTAATCATTTTACAGGTGACCATTCTGAAGCTCTAAGAGATTAGTTAACTTACTATGGTGGCCTTGCAGCTCATACATGGGATCTAAAATTGTACCCTGACATTCACAGATTTTCAGTTTTCTGTCATCACCATGGTCTGCCTGTGGCCTGAACTCCAGAAGAGCCAAGTTTAAAATAGGGACTGGAGTAGGAGCTCCCTAAATCACAAATTTAGTTCAAGTGAAGTGTGTGATGGAGGTGAGCATGCATACACACACATGCACACAGTGCTGAGGGAAAGAGTTGGAGATCTTTGCTATGTTCTTTCTTTAAGTTAAAGGGAAGGAGGCAGGGAGACAAAATTTTATTAGGCCCTTAGGACTAATCTGCTATTTTCTCATCTCTCCAGTCTTATACCATGCACTTCTGATATCTTGACTTACCTAGCTGCATGCACTAGGGACATTCTCCAGTGAAATTCTTGCTATTCATTGCTTCCCAATTCTTTTACTTCCGCTTGCTGTGACTGCTGAAAACCACCCAAATAAAAGGCCACCTCTTAGTAAGTGACCAACTTTTTTTTTGAGTGGGGGGGTAGGGGAGCATTTTTTCATTTATTTTTATTTTTTGAATACATTTGACATACAATATTATATTTGTTTCAGATGTACACCATAGTGATGTGACATTTATATAACTTACAGAATCCTTATTCTGATACATCTGATTCCTATCTGACACCATGTATAATTACTACAATGACTATATGCCCTATGCTGCACTTTACATGCTGGTGACTATTTTGTGACTATGAATTTGTACTTCTTGATTTCTTTCTCTTTTTTATCCACCCCTCCCACCCTCCTCCCATCATCCCAACAAATCTGGTACCCATCAGACACCACCCATAGTTATTGCAACATCATTGACTACATTCCCATGTTATACCTATATCCCCATAACAATTACTTTGTAACCACCAAACTGAACTTCCCAATCCCTTCCCCTTCACCCTCCTCCCATCTGACAGCAAACCAAAAGTTTTCTGTATCTATGAATCTGGTCCTGTTCCATTTGTTTATTTTCTTCTTTGGGTTTCACCTATATACAGTCAACTTAAATCTGTCTTCTATTTGACACTCCATCCAGTGCAATACTCTCTCTGTTTTTTGATTGGAGCTTTTAATCCATTTAAATTGAAGATAATTATTGATGTGTAGCTATTACCATTTTATTATTCATAATTTTGCTTTTTTACCCCCTCATGTTTAAGAAGTCTCTCTAACATTCCTTGTAGTACTGGTTTGGTGGTGATGAATTCCTTTAACTTTTTCTCATCTGGGAAGCTCTTTATTTGTCCTTTGATTATGAATGATAGCCTTGCCAGGTAGAGTAATCTTAGTTGTAGATCCTTGCTTGTCATCACTTTGAATATTTTCTGTTACTCCCTTCTGTCCTGCAAAGTTTTTGTTGAGGAATCAGCTGACAGTCTGATGGGAGCTCCCTAGTTATTCTCTTTTAAGTAACTAGTTGGTTTTCTCTTGCTGCTTTTAGGATTCTCTCTTTGTCTTTAACCTTTGCCATTTTAATTATGATGTGTCTTGCTGTGGGCCTATCTGTGCTTCCTGGGCTTGTGTGTCTGTTTTCTTTGCCAGGTTAGGGAAGTTTTTAATCATTATTTCTTCAAATAAGTTCTCAATTCCTTGCTTTCTCTCTTCTCCTTCTGGTACTCCTATGATGTGAATGTTGTTATGCTTGATGTTGTCCCAGAGGCCTCTTAAATGATTCTCATTTTTCTGGATTCTTTTTTCTTTTTGCTATTCTGCTACCTTGTCTTCCAATTCGTTGGTTTGATCCTCTGCTCCATCTAGTCTGCTGGTGATTCCTTCATTGCATTCTGAATTTCAGTTATTGTATTTGTTATTTCTGACTGGTTCTTTTTTAATGGTTTCTAAGTCCTTCCTAATGCTTGCTATCTTTTTGTTGCAGTTTTCACTAAGTTCCTTGCGTATCCTTAAAATCATTGTTTTGAACTCTGATTCTGATAGGTTGCTTGCCTCCATCTTGTTTAGTTCTTCTGGAATTTTCTGCTGTTCTTTTATTTGAGACGTATTTCTTTGTTTCCTCATTTTGGATACTTGTCTGTTTTTATTCCTATATATTAGGTAGATCTGCTACATCTCCCAGTATTGCTGGATAGCCTTATGTAGTAGGTGCCCTTGTGGGGCCCTGGCATCATCTCCCTGGTCATCTGCACTGGGTGCTCCTGTAGATTCTGTTTAGTGTCAGTACTGTGCCTGGAGCTACTCAAGAAAGTCTCAAAGCACACTGCTGTTTGCTGCCCACTTGGGGCCTTTGGATTTAAATAGTTTTCCAAGAAAGATTGCAATGTGGGCAGGGCTGGCAGCTCACCAGAGAAAGTGCCTCTGTGTTTGCGGAGTTGGGAGGGGTGGAGGAGTCCCAGTGAGTCAGCACAGTGGAGCCAGCAGAGTTCACGAGACCAGTCAGGTTTAGATTTGGCTGTGTGGGGGTGGGCATAATACAGGAAAGATGGCACCCATCAGCTGACTGCATGGGAGGCTTCATCCCAAAGCCACATACCTCAGTCTGCCCCCATTAGGCCTCCAACACCCCCTGAGTCTCTGTCCCTCCGCCAGAACCCAGGGTGAGTATCCTTGAGTGACTGAGTCTGCACAGACACTTTAAGAGAACATCTGGGTTTCCTGCAGCCTTTCCTCCCAACTGGATGGTTGGAGTCCCAGCTATTTTTCATAGTCACATGTTGTGGGGCTCCTCTTCCCAGCACCAGTCCTCTGGGCTGGGGAGCCTCATATAAAGCTGGGGTCCCTTGCTCCTCTGGGGGGAACCTTCATGGCTGAGAAAACCCTCCTGATTCTCTCCTACCACCAGAGATTTGTTTTTTTTCATGTCTGTGCCCCTCCTACCAGTCTCTACATGGCCTCCTCTTTTTTTTTGTATCCTTAGTTTTAAAGCTTCTGTTCAGCTAGACTTCAGATGGTTCTCCAGATAAGGTTATTCAATAATTTAGTTGTAATTTTAATGTGTTCACAGAATAAAGCAGGCACAGTGTTTACTTATTCCACCATCTTGGATTTCTCCAGTGATCAACTTTTTGAAGGACAAGCACACATGCCTATTTATCTCCTAGGACTTCAGATATTAACAAGGAGTGGTCAGTTCCACATTATACATATACTTTTAACCATTGTAATACCTTTATTATTTATAGGGTTTCTTCTCTCTTATTTTACATATGAGAATGGACCCATAGAGAGACAATTCAAAGCATATCTCAAGTGAAGTAGGTTAGTGCTATGGAGTGGGAAAAGGGAAAGCAAAAATAAATATGGGAAATATAGGTAGTTCTGGAGACCCAGAGTCACTGCCCTCCTTCCCTTGTTGATAAATTCTATTATATCAGACAGCCAACTTTTATTTTTCTCTAGAATCCTAACTCTGAGTTTTTAATGCAAATCTATTAAAAAGAGGATCAATATGAAAGTTTATCAGCAACATTAAGTACTTATTTCTTTTCCACATTAGAAAACTATTAACAATGACCATTCGTTGGGCTATTATGTGCCAGCACAAAGCTAAAAACATGTTTTATTCCTAAATAAAAATTACTCCTTTTTTAATGCCTGGGAGGAGAAGGATGATGATGATGGTGATGATGATGATGATGATGATGATGATGATGATGATAGCTGATATTTATTGAGCACTTTTTACATCTCAGGCACTATTCAAAGCATTTTAAATATATATTAGTTGATTTAATCTTCACAACAATTTGAGTCAGGTTCTATTATTCTGACTTTTCAGATGAGGAAACTGAGGAAAAGTAACTTGCACAGTGTCATGCAGGTAGTAAGTGGTAAAGCCAAAGTTCAGTGTGGCTCCAAAACCTCATTATTTGTTGTTGATAGATTTTATTTTTAGAGCTATTTTAGGTTCACAGAAAAATTGAATGGAAGGTACGGATAGTTCCCTATTGCCTCCCCATCACATATGTAGCCTCCCCCTTTATCAACATCATTCACCAGTGTGGTACATTTGTTACAATTGGTGAATTACATTGCTGTACCATTCAGGTTCACTCTTGGTGGTGTATATTTTATGGGTTTGGACAAATGTAAAATGATATGTGTCCACCTTTGTAGAATCATGCAGAGTAGTTTCCTGCGCTAAAAATCCTCTGTGCTTTGCCTAAAAACACACATTTTTAACTACTGCACTAGCTTGACTCTTAGTGTTTCATTTCTTGTATTTCAAAAGAGCCTGCCCTATTTTTCCCAATTCATAGCATACATTGATTGCACTACTCTTAAATTTTTACCTTCTATATATAGTTTTCAATTGGCATATTGTTGGGCTTTCTATGAATCCTACCTATTTAACTTGATTTTAAACCTTTGAGGAGAAAGACTATCTCTCTCTTTTGAACCCTAACCCTATACGGCCCCTTATATTATCAAGACCATAGATGATGATTTTATATAGTGCATGGAAATTCTCTCCACAGTAGTGCTTTGTTACAGCCAATATCCCTTTCATAAAATATGTTATTGCTTTTTAAATTATGGACTCATCCTTCTCCCTTACCCCAATCAGTTCTAGTCTTTAATATGTTTGTAAAAGTGTTCTAGCAATAGGCCAATATTCCTCATTTTTAAAAATTATAGAATACTCATAATATAAAATTTACCATTGTTAACATTTTAAAATTTACAATTTAGTGACATTAAATATATTTACAATGTTATGCAGCCATCACTACTGTCTAGCTCCAGAACATTTTTATCACCCTAAAAGGAAACCCCATATTTATTAAGCCACAGGTGTCCAACCTTTTGACTTCCCTGGACCACACTGGAAGAAGAACTGTCTTTGGCCACACATAAAATACACTGACACTAACAACAGCTGATGAGCTTTAAAAAAAAAAGAGAGAGATCACAAAGAAATCTAAATTATTTTAAGAATTTGTGTTTGGCTGCATTCAAAGCCATCCTGGGCTGCAGGTTGGACATGCCTGCCTTAAGCAGTCATTCCCTGTTCTCTCCTGCCTAAAGCCCATGACAACCATTAATCTGCTTTCTGTCTCATGGATTCACCTATTCTGGATATTTCATATAAATGGAATCATATAATATGTGGCCTTTGGTGCCTGTAATCTTTCACTTAGCATAATGTTTTCAAAGTTTATCCATGCTGTATCATGTATTAATACTTAATTTCTTTCTATAGCTGAATAATACTCCATTTTATGAATAAAGCACATTTTGTTCATGTGTTCTTCTGTTGATAGACATTTGGGTTGTTTCCACATTTTGGCTATTATAAATAGAACTGCTGTGGTCATTCACTTACATGTATTTGTTTGAACACCTATTTTGAGTTCTTCTGAGTATACAGCTAGAAGTGAAATTGATATATCATTTGGTAATTGTATATTTAGCTTATTGAGCAACCGGTAATATCCCTTTTATAATGTTATAGATGTTGTATAACACATATAGATATTATTACTTGTATTGCAATTAAACATCTCCCTTTCTTACATTCCTAGAGCTACTTGGTCAGCAGGCCTTCTCAATTCTATAAACCTTTTTAATCAACTTTTACTTAAACCATCAGACTCTTGGTATATCTTACCTGTCCAATTGCTAATTGTGTGACTCAAGCACGTTATTTAACATCTCTGAGTCTGTTTCATTATTGGTAAAATGGGAAGTAATCTCTATATAGAGTTTTTATATAATAATTAATGAGGTAATACATATAAAGCTCTTAGCTTTGTGCTGGCACATAACCGAGTGAATGGTAGCTATTATTAATAGTCTTCTAATCTTTCTCTCTTCCTCAGGTTTGATTTCCTCAAATCCACTAGCCATACTGCTGCCAAAATAATTTTTATAAATGCAAATTTCATCATGTGGCTTCCCTACTTTATTTCCAGCTTTATTGAGGTATAATTGAGGTATATTATCAAGAACAGTGTCTGCACACCCATCTTCCAACAGGGTTGCCATAACATCATGTCATTTGTTTATTCTTCTGTTTTGTTTTTTTGTTGTTGTTTTTTTTTGTTTGTTTGTTTTTTTAATCAATTTTCTGTTTTGGCCTCTGAGGAGTTCCCTTATTTTCTTGAAAACTTAGCTATGTATTTAAAAGGATATTTGCTATATTTTATTCTGGAATTAAGGTTATTATGTTTGAAATTAGACATAAAGTTCAGGTATTTTTTGAAGACCATCATTTCTCTCTTGCTCCAAAGTTTCAGGACAGTGATTGGCTTCAAAGTCTTGCAGATATTTTTCTAGACATAAACAAATTCAACTTGGAACTTCAAAATAGCTCAATCACTATACTCAAAGTAACTGACAAAATTGAATCAATAATTAAAAAACGGGACTTTTGGAAAGCGTGTATTGAAGGAGGTCAGACTGAAGTTTTTGAAACTCTGCGCAACTTCTTATCTGAGAATTATTTACATGTATCCCAAAATGTGAAAGAATATTGTAAGTCACTTGGATAGTCTTAAAGTGTCATTTTATAAGTACTTCCCTCAGTGTGGAAAAGAAAACAACTGGTTGCCGATCCATTCAGTGAAGAATTCTTCCAAGAAGCTAAACTATTCGTCAATGAAAAGAGCAGTTAATCAAACTGATTCTTCTTTAAATTCTGATTTTAAAAGAAAGCATCTTATTACCTTCTGGGTAGATGTCAAGGAGGAATACAAACAGCTCCATGAGAAGGCACTCAAATACCTCTTGCCATTTTTTAATAGTAAACTAGTGGAGAAAGTTTTTTCTTCTTACACTGTCATAAAAAATAAGTGCCACAACAAGCTTAATGCTTATCTGGATTTAAGACTGTATCTTTCATGTTTTGAGCCTAATTTCAAGAAACTAAGTGCATCAAAGCAAACTCAGCCATCTCACTAACAGTGGTTCAGTTGGCTAGTGATCTGCATAACAATTATTACAGACTTTTCAGATAATACAAATAAATACTATTAATAATAAATTAAAATTTTTTAAAATACTTGATCATCATTTTCAATATTTAACTTACAAATATTATAAAATTAAATCTGTGGTTTGTACTTTTAGTGTAGTAATTTTTCTTTCCTAAATTATTCCCTCATTTTCACTATTTTTTGTTAAGATAGACACTGAACAAAAGTGTCAGTATTTAAAATCAACTGTTTTAAAAACAAGGAGTACAATTTATAGAAATGCGTTTAAAAGGTGTACACAAATGGGAAAAGGTTGGGAACCACTCTATTAGATGATTTTCAAAGTCCTCTTCAACCATGAGAAACTGAGTCTTTGAAGTCTAGAGAAGGCAGGAGTGGGGGAAGTTAACTACAGCCTGCACAACAGTAGGTGTGAATAGTGTAAATATGGGTGTGATATCATCCTCTTGAAATTTGGTAGCCAAACCATAAAATTTTAGAATAGTGAGGGACATCATTGACCACTTTGTCTTTGCCTCCTCATTATATTGACGTGAACATTCATGCAGAAGTTACTCACCTTGCCTAAGGTCAAATACCCAGTTACTGGCAAAATTTGGACTAGAATCTATGTTGTCTTAAAACAAATAAAAGAATTATTCATTTTAACAATTAAGAAAAGCTACAAATAACTTACTGGATAGATATACTGATAGATTCAAGACTAGGTTATGACTAGATCCTTAATGTGTTATTAAGGAGAACTGGGTATGTTCAGATGTCTTTCTACTTTTGGAGGATAAGATGAAAGAGTGTGAGTTACAAGCTTTCCCATAAAACTGACCCTGGTGCTGCTGTCAGAGAGGGGATACTCAACACAGTATGGTTTTTTTAAACTGTGTTCTGTCTTTATGTTTTTCCTCTTTGCCTTTATCATTGTTTCTGAATGTTGTTATTTTCATAGTTTGATGCGGCTGATCGTGTTTTATTCGAGGGTTGCCTTTATCTCAGTGTGTTGAATGTTTAACACAAACAACAATTGCATTAACCAGCAAAACTTTCAAACAATAAAGCATCCAAGGACAATGAAATAAAAGCAGGGGTCGAGGGAAATCCTGGGCTCAGTTGGAGCTGGGCTAGGACTATGTCAGCCAGTCATGAGGCCTGTGGGAGGACCATTGTGGTGATCCGCTTGGACATAGATCTCCCCGACTCTGGATAGACAGCAATTCTGTCCCCCAAATTTAGATTCATGGCATGAAAATATTACAAAAATTGGTAACCATGTAAGAATGGCATGAGAAATGACACCTGATCTTGGTCATTGTTTTAATGATTTTAAGAGGAGTTGATCAAATACATTTTCTTCCTTAAAACAGATGGTTTTTGTGGTACTGGGGGCTTCCTGATTTTCTTCAGTGCTTCTCTGTGAGATTGCATGTCTCATTCTTCCCCATAGTATCCTGAAGAGAGTATTAGGATAGTTTGCATATTTCTGGTTTTCTTTTCACTGTT
Source organism: Lyroderma lyra (assembly GCA_004026885.1). Lineage (NCBI taxonomy): Eukaryota > Metazoa > Chordata > Mammalia > Chiroptera > Megadermatidae > Lyroderma > Lyroderma lyra. The sequence continues at coordinate 232,738 of PVJL010001593.1, read as the reverse complement.
TTGTTATCACATGAAATATTTATATACATCCACTGAGAAGGCCCAAAGGTAAAAGAAGGACATTTTAATGTGTCTTTTAAAGCATATAATCAGAAAGTGTTTGAGAAGCCTGTTGTGAATTATGAGCACTTTCAGTGAGTCATTTACAAAATATTTTCAGCCACAAAATCCTGTGAAATTTAGTTTGACAATTGCATCACACTCCTTTGGTACCACTGGTAGAGTCAGAATTCACAGGGGAAAGCATTAGCTTAATTGCCAACCTTTATCTCTTGTTCCTTCAGCATACCTGCAAAGTGCTTATCATAATGTGAATTATGCTTGTTCCAAGGAGAGGCTATCCTTGTGAATTAGCCAATTAGCCAGTGTTCTGTATCTTATCTTTTATTCCCAAGCCTATGACTTTTTTCCCTCCAAGTACCAACACTTATTTGTGAGCTTGTCAATGGAAACGTATGTATTCCTTTGCTTGATACCCCATCACTGTGTAAGATGACCTTCAGCTATGCTTCCAGGGAATGATTATATATATGTTTGGGTGAAAAAAATCTGCCAACTCCATGTGGAAACATTTTTGAAACAACTTTTAAAGAAACCTTCCATCTCATAGTGTTTCTTGGCATATGAAACAAGGTAGTCTTCAACAAAAGTAAAAGAACATTGGAATGAGATTTGTACAAAGCTTGTTTCTGAAAAGTTAGCACATATGGCTGTCAATTACAGACAAAACCACCGGAGATAAAACACTGGTCCTTCTAGGGAGGAGAATTGATTGGCACATAAGCAAGAATCCTGGTTGACCTAGCACAGTTCAGTTATGGAGTAGAGGGGATCTCACCATCAGAAAAGTCACCTGAGAGTACTTTTTAAAAAATACATTTGTTTGGTTTTGCCATTGCAGACTTACTCTTGATTAGTGGATAGAGTGGATTTGAAGGAGATGTGTCATCTTGAAACTCACTTTTCCTTTCTGTATTAAGATGTGGGCTAGTAGAGGAAAGGGGCTTTGTTTTATAGTTAACATGAGAAGAAAAAAAACTGTAAAATTTTGAGCTGTTTTAAGAATGACCATTTATGAAAATAAATTGTCCCCAAAGTACCAAGAAAATTGAAGAATTCATGGGAAAAGCAGGTTTCAGAGTAATTCCCAAACCTGTTGTCATTTCTTGGATCATGAAAGGACTGAGGATATTGGTAGTAAGAGTTTGGGTTCACTTTCCTTCCTCATTGTGCCCTGAGGCTGTGTATATGCAGCAGATGAACCAGACTGTGGCACAGCTGACCCATTAATTTTGACCAGAATCATTATTTGCAACTTTCATTGGTTGTGCCACAAAGATGGCCAGAATTAATGAATTTTTCAGTACCTCATAAGCCATTTATTTATGGAACAACACAGACAAAATGTCAGTTCAGAATTTCATTTGAGAGAAGATATAAATCAGCTTGAGCCATAATTTTAAAACTCATACTAATAATTTTTTTTATTAATCCTCTGAGTTCCTGAGCACAGAGAAAACTCTCAAAGGATCTCTGTAAATGTGAAATGTTTTATAAGAAATGGACTATAGTTCATTTTTGCATGTGAAAGAGTTTAGTGACTTCTTTGTGTTTGTTATTACTGTCTTGTTGCTGGAGCCCACCTAAGAGTGTCTTTGTTTCCCGGAACAGAGGATCTCAGATCTCTTAAAGAATCACCATGCTGATCTGTTTTTTGTTATGTAGAACAGGGAGCTTTGTGGAAGCACATACTTTCCCAAGTTCATAGCTGAGGATTTTAAGCAGTCAGTAAAGGCAGAAAATTAAAGGAGAGAAAATCCAAAGCATGCTGTTCAAAACTAATCAGTAGGAAATTATGTAAACTTAATTAATTAAGGCATCAAGGGAAGAGCTGTGGAGTATAATGAAATATTTTTGAAATGAGGCAAAGCAGCAAAACTAAAACAGGGTTGGTTGAAGTGTTTCCAGAGGGGAGGGAGGGAATATCTTCCCTGCATAGGAAGCACTCTTTGACCTTGTGCCTTATATTTGGCTGTGACACTTGATGCCAGTATTCTCAGGAGAGGGTGGGTATGCAAGGAGAATCTCAAGCTAAGTGAACCAAAAAAGGGGGAAATTCTGGCCTGCACTTTTTTTTTTGGATGATGTTCATGTAGTAAAATGGGTTCTGAAATACAGACATTATGGTCCAGCTGCCAATCCCTGACTTTCCAGTTACAAGTGAGCCAAATTATTAGCCAGGATTTAGAAGAAATCTGTAAATCTCAGGTCCAGGTAGACCAGATGTTGAAGGAGTGAAGGTTGTTTGTCTAGTATTCAATTCAGTTCAATTTTTAAAAGTATTTATTGAATACTTATTCTATTGGAAGTGATGTGCTTGCTAAGGCTGCGTGGGACAAATAGGTTAGAAGAGCTTTCATTCCATTGTCCTTTAAGAGTTTACAATCTGTTACAGAGTATGAGACAAGTGCACAAATAAGCATACCAGGCAGTGGTGCAAAATAATAATCCTGTCAGAAGACTCCTAAGTGTCCATCTCTAGTCCTGTCTTCTCTCTTGAGCCCCAGATTGGAGAAGTCCACTGTCTTGGACCTCTCTCATCAACTTTTTTTTTTTTTTTTCAATTAAAAGAACCATGGTAGGGGTGGTTCCCTGGTGGTGTAGCGACTAGGCTTGGGCACTCTCACTGCTGGGGCCTGGGTTCAGTCCCCGCTCAGGGAACCAATCAAAAACAAAAAAAAAACAAAAACAAAAATCAAAAAACAAAATAAAAACCATGGTAAAATGCATATAACATAAAATTTATCACTTTAACTGTTTTTAAGTGTGCAATTCAGTGGTATTAAGTACATTCATAAAGCTGTGCAACATCATCATTCATCTCTATAATTATATTCATCTTGTTGCGGAGGCTCTATCCGTTCACCTGTAGGAAAGACCTAGTGGCACTTGGAGTACTTGCAAGTTCAGGTTGTTTATTTTACCTCAGAGGGCTCAGAGGAGTTGGTTCCAAAGGCTGAGCCCTGAACAGATGCAGGGTGGGGAAATTTATAGCCTAGAATTTCCATAATTATCTCAGTTTCCTGAGTGTGGGTTAGGGTTGGTGGAAACAGGGGCTCAGGGAGAAGAACCAGAAAGTGACTTGCGGGGGGGCGGGTCCTGGACTAGGCTATTGGCCATATTGGGAGGCAATATTTCTCTACATTGTAAAACTGAAAATATTTGCATTAGACAATAACTCCCTATTCTTCCCTCACCTCAGCCCTGGCAACCACCATTCTATTTTCTGTCTATGATTTTGGCTGGCTACTCTAGGTACCTCACATAAATGGAATATACACTATCTGTTTATGTGTGGCTGGCTTATTTCACTTAGCATAATGTCCTCAAGGTTCATCCATGTTGTAGCATATGCCAGAATTTCTTTGCTTTTTAAGGCAGAGTATTTCATTGTGTGTTTATGCCACATTTTACTTACCCATTCATTTGTTGATCCCATCAACTTTTAAGCAGAGAGAGAAATATAAATTTTTATTTTCTGAGTACTGTACAGGTAGCATTAGAAACCTAGACAATGTGTAAGTGGGATCATATAGTATTTGTCTTTTTGTGACTGGCTTATTTCACTTAGCTTAATGTACCCAGGGTTTATCTGTGTCATAGCATGTGTTAGAATTTCCTTAGTTTTTTTTTTTTTAATTTTTTAATTTTATTTTAATTTGAAGTTCCCCCACTTACACATAGTCAACTTTACAGAAACAGAAAGCAGAATCGTGGTCTCAAGGCCTGGGAGTAGGAGAAATGAGGAGATATTGTTCAATGGATACAGAGTTTCGGTGTCAGAAGATGAAAAAGTTCTGGAGACTGACTGCATAGCAATATGAATATCCTTAACAATACAGAACTATACAATTAAAAAGGGTTAAGATGTTTAATTCTATTGTGTATTTTACCACAATTTAAAATTTTTTAATTAAAAATAAAATGGACCTGACAAAGAAAAAAAGAAAAAGAAACCTAGACAAACAAAAAATGGAATATTTCCTCAAAACTGTCATTTATTTGAGTAGCAAATATAGAACTTAAAACTTTTATGAATACATAGGAAATGATATTTATTAAATATATGTATATAGTCCCACATACATACAAATCCTTTATTATAAGGAAAACCCTCTAAAATACAGTACTATCAAATTTTGGAAGATAAATATATATTTAGAATACAAATACATATACAAATATAGAATACATACTTGTATACAAATCCTTTATTTAAAATTTGGTTTGGAAATATATACAAAATTTTATAAAGGGAGATGTATTTATTTGTCACCTCAGTGACATGCTGAGGTGACAAATTTGTATGCTTTTGTCACTGCCTTATCTTGTATATATAACACACACACACACACACACACACACACACATACATATTCCAGAGCTATCTGGAAAAAAATCCAGCCGTAAATGCCTCTATTTTTCATATTATTAATACATGGCTGGATGCTTTCTAGACAGCCCTTGTATATGAGATATATATATAGATATATATCACACAGTTTATTTCTTTGTTTATTTTTTAATAAGGTAGTTATTTGTTGTTGAGTTCTTTATAAATTCTGATAGTAATCATGTATCAGATATATGGCTTGCAAATATTTTTTCCCATTCTGTGGTTTACATTTTCAATCTATTCATAGTGTTCTTTGATGCATAAAAGTTTTAAATTTAGATGAAGTCAAATTTATCTATTTTTTCTTATGTTACCTGTACTTTTTGGTGTCATATCCAGGAAATCATTGCCAAATACAATGTCATTAAGCTTTCCCCCTATGTTTTCTTCTAAGAGTTTTATAGTTTTAGCTCTTATATTTGGTCTTTGGTTCATTTTGAATTATTTTTTATATATGGTAGAACGTAATGGTCCAATTTCATTCTTTTGCAACCTAATATCTGACACCATTTTATGAAAAGAGTGTCCTTTCCTCATTGAATGAGCTTGGCATCCTTGTTGTAAATCAGTTACCACATATGAGTATGTGAGGGTTTCTTTCTGGGCTTTCTATTCCATTGGTCTGTGTATTTGTCCTTAGGCCAGTACAATACTTTTTTGATTACTATAGCTTTGTAGTAAGTTTTGAAATCTGGAAATGTGGATCTTTTGACTTAGTTCTTCTTTTTTCAAGCTTATTTTTCCTATTCAGGGCCTCCTGAGATTCCATATAAATTTTAAGACAATGACATGCTTTTACTTGTGATCTTTGAAATATTTTAAAGAAAGTGCTCTTTGATATTTTTATATAAAAATCTCCTTTTGAGATAATCCTCCAGCTCATCTGAGTTTAAGCTAAATGGCAGGGTCTGATTATTTAAGCCAATATAGGGCTACATTGTATTCCTTAAGCCCTTAAGGGGAAGAAAATGTTATAGGATACAGGATTTGGAAAAGGTATTTCCTATTAGAGAAAAGGGGAGGAAAAACCACATTAAAAAAAAAACACAGTTAACATACCTTTCGACTTTAACAAAGAAAATCTGCCCTTAGAGAAGAATTTAGATCTGTTCCCTCAGTCTCAATAGTCTTATTTTTTGCTTTGCAAATGGATAAGCTTGGGGGATTTTCTACCATAGTCTGTAACAGACGCATGTAATATACAAGCAATGAAAAATTACCTTAATTTTCAAGGGCTACCTTTTGTTGTTTAAGGATACATAAATGGTAAGTCCTTCTCATCTTTATAACCTTCATTAAGTCTAGCACAATTACTTTTTATAGCAGATGTTTGATAATTGTTTTTTAATTAAATTTTAAAAAATTTCACATATTTTGTTTCCTGTCCAATAATAGACAACATTTGAAGGAATTTCTCTGAGTTAATATAGCTAGTCACTTAGTTTTTCCCTTCTCTATTCAAAGGAAAGGTACTTATTAAATATTAGTGATGATCACATTTTAAAGTTTTCTAGACTCTGTTTAAATCATTTTGATGAAAAAGTGAGAAGTTAATATTTTTCCATCACTACTTACATTTCTTTTGGCCTTGAACTTAAGCATGATACAGTCTTTTTGTTTAGTCTTGTAATTACTTATCTGATCATTTACTTTGTAATATATCTAGGAAGTTCTTTGCATTCCCTCCAGCAAGTAGAGTAAATCAAATCTATCTTAGGGAAATTATATAGAGCATGCACATTCACCATGAGTACCTCCACCCTTTCCACTGGATCTGAGCATCTCCTCTTCTATGCAGGTTGTGGTGTCTTCCTTTGAATTAAACCTGACCAACCACTTGTCTCACATTCACAATTAGACAAGTTAAATCTTTGTAGAATTTAATATGGCAGTTTAGATCTTGTCAACTTTCTGTCAGAGTTAGTCACAAGTATATTGCAGAATGTTAATTGCTCATGAAAGGCAGCAACCACATCACTTTTACCTGGTTAGTTTCCAGTAAGTTCCAAATTGTGTGGATACTTAATAAATACTATCTAATTGATACATTTCAGACAGGCTGTTACCATTTGAATTCTTTCAGTTACGGTCATGAGTTATTGCAAAGTAATTGATGGGTTTATTGCATATTTGATCTAGTTTGGCTGTAGTAGCAGTAGAAAAAGTAAAAGATTAATGGGAAATGATTCATTTTATCATGCTGTGATCAGTACAAGAAATAGAGTGCTGTATTTTTTTAAATGAAAGGACATGTGTAATGAGAGGACACATGTTTACTTCACATGAATATATTTAAAAAGGTTTTTCTTAAACATTCATTGAATGATAAATGTACAGATTTTTTTAAAGATGTGAATGCCTTCTTTGAAATATGTGTGATGGTCCCTAATACATATATTTTTAAATGTCCAAGAATGTTTCTTCCATGTGAAAAGATCTTCTTTCCTCAAAAGCAGAGACCTGAGGGACCTGCTGAGTGCAAATTGACTGAGCTATCACTGCCTGAGGCTTGTTCAGATCCTCTGGATCATGGATGTTTTCCAGTTATAGAAAAACTGAAGTGAACTGGGGTTTGTGTAACTGAAGTTTGCCTTATCATCATTGCCACCAGGTAGCATTTATTTAGCAACACATGACATGACAAGAAAACTAAGTGCATAGAGAGTCCTGCACCCCTCATCTGAGTTGCTTGATGAATTTAGACAGCAAGTATCAGTCTTGTCATCAGCTTATTGAAAGAGCAGACTACCAAAATTCAGGCTATAAGGGAGTCATAAAAGATTCCTTGTCCTTTTAGCACAGAGTAATTCCAAACTCTTGATTGTCTACTTTTCTCTTTCCAGATGAGACGGGATGTGATCATTCTTCTTGGAAAACTTGGTTCCAGGAAAACTAACTCAGAAATATGATGAGTTTTAGTGATAAAGAGTAGTCAAAGGCACAAGCTGTAGAGTTAAATTTGTGTTCAAGTCCTAACTCTGGCACTACTGTAGTTTCAAATTGGGGTAATTATGGTACCCAGCTTCATAAGTTTATGGTGAGGATTAAATAATTACTGAAGAGTGTTTATTTATTCAATCTGACACAGAGTGAGTCCTTTTAAATGTGACAGAGGTTAGTAGTATAATTCATTGCTTCTTTTGCATATGAAAACAATATGTATTTTGGAAAATTTGGACATTTTTTGAAATACTAGAAAAAAATTTTAATTACTCATATTATATCAGCAATAGTCATTGATAACATTATTAGTGTATTACTTTGTAGGCTTTTCCCCATTTATGTATTTTGTGTGTGTGTGTGTGTGTGTGTGTGTGTGTGTACACACATACAAATATAAGTCTGGCAGATAATAACTGTTCAGTCAAGATTTGTTGCCTGATACTGGATGTGGGAGAATGTGACCTTTTTAAAAAAATAGCTTTATAGTATTCTCTCACAGGTCTACCCCAATTTATTTAACCAAATTCCTGTTATTGGGCTGATTTTACTTTCTATACAAAATAGAAAGATTTTTCTATTATAAAGACCTTTGAGGTGAACATTTGTATTTATAAATCTTTGTATGTAGCTGATTATTCCTTTAAAATAAATGCCCCTAAGTAGAATTACTGAGTCACAGGTTACAAGCATTGTAAATTCTTTGGAATATATAGCCAAAATGCCCAATATAAAAGTTGTCCCAAGAACAGTATTGCCTTTCTAAATTTGGCTAATTCAATATGTCAGAATGGTCTTTTGTCATTTTGTGCAATCTCTTATGGTTTTGATTCATAATTTTGACTGTTAATGCAACTGAGTATTTTTCTCCTATATTTAAGATTATTTTAAAGAAACATAGGGGTTCCCTGGTGGTGTAGTGACTAGGCTTCGGTGCTCTCAACGCCACAGCCTGGATTCAATTCCCAGCCAGGGAAGTACCCCCCCCCACCCACCCACCAAAAAAGAAAAACAAGAAATATGCATTTCTTTGTAATGGTTTTTCTCAAATAGAAGCTCAGCCTCTCTTGTAATACTCCCTGTCCCAGAGTAGTATGCCATAATAGTTCCTGACAAGAAAAAGAGAAATAATTGTGTGTGTGTGTGTGTGTGTGTGTGTGTGTGTGTTAAGTACAGGGTAGTTTCTTTGATTTACATAAACATTAAGTCATGATAGGTAATGACAGTTTTCTCCTAAACTGTGTTCAGTTACCCCTTCACATAGATATGCTGTAACCTGTCATCTTTGGCTTACAGATATTTCCAGGAAAAATGTTCCAGGACAGTGAGCAAAAGAAATGTTTTCTGGGGAAAGAATCAGGACAATAGTGTTGTGATTTCAGACATCACAGCTTTTGCCTATAGCAGTTTATGTCCTGGAGCAAATTTGCACTACCCAAGCAGATGAATCTGGCATTTCTGAGAAGGGTTATGTGATGGCTGGAATTGAGATTTCTCATGGCAGAGTGGGCCACCCTCACATACCCACTTCTGGACATCTCAGTGTGAGAGATGACTAGAAAAGGGATTGTTTTGAGCCCAGAGACCAAGAAACTTCTGTACTTGTTCTTAGAGCTTTTCATTTTTCTGAATGTTTCTCTCTGCTGGATCAGGACTTGTGTTCTCACGAGTTCCTGCTGTAACATCAGGGGAGTGAATAATTAAATTTAGATACTTGGTTTTTGAGTCACACCACTCCTTTCTCTATGGAACTGCTATAGAAGAAATGGGTCAATTAGAGGACATACAAGCAAGGGAGGCAATTCTGAATGCTTATGTGAATACATACTCTTTTTTTTTGTATATGTTGGAACCTATATAAAAGGAAAGTACTATCTTAAATAAGAGGATAGTGTTCATATTTATACCATAATCTGAGTATTTGCCATTAAATGCTTTTTACTGTGTCAAAAAGCAGGCTGAGTCACTTAAATTAAGAGGGGGAAACACTTGTTCTTTATAATGCTAAACTCTGTGTTTGGACATAGAGGCTTAAGAAATTATATCTTTTAATATCTGTAATAAACTATGACCATTCAAGTGTTGAGCATCATCTTGTTGGAAGCCATTTATTTATTTTCCATCAAAATTCATACCACTTTAGAATTTGCAGATTGAGGTCTACTTGGAGAAGACCTCATTTTCTATCTGATACTTTAAAATTGTTGCCTTCTAAGCCAAGCAGATGATATTTTCTGTGTCTACTTCTGATGACTGTATCAGACCAGTAATGTCTGATAACCTTTGAAGGGCTGTGTGATTTTTTAGAGATTTATTATGTAGAGGGCGGAAGCAAACATGTTCTGTTTTATACTATTTAAGACCTAAGAATTTACTCTTTGCCCCCTGGATTCACTTGTACTAAGGCCTGGACAGAGAAATGCTGGCTATTCATCATTCTGAGCTGCCCCAACTCTTGCTGCAGCCTGTAGTCTCAAGAGGGTCCCCAATCTCTCATTTCCTTGATGCTTTGAGTACAAATTCTAGACCTCTGAAATGTAGACCTAGGAAATGCCTGGTGATGGCACAAAAGCTGACATCATTATGAAAAGCAGGCAGGAGGTGTTTTGCCCTCCCTGAGAAAATTTTAAATGGGGGACATCATAAATACCACCAACAAAACACCAACTATGCTCTTAACAAATAAATGGACCTTCCATCTTGCATCTGGGAGGTACCTGAGGGATCATGCCCTTTATTGTACTGTGACCATGGTCTTCTCGTAACCCTAAGGTCTAGAAACCAGCAAATACTAGCTAAAAGAATAACTCAGTGATCTAGATCTGTGGTTTCTACTTTTTCTGTTGCCAAAGATCTTTTTAAATAATTTTGGTCCCATAGTTCCCAAATTTTGAAAGATTCACTGCATTGATAAAGTAATATTTAATTTGTTTCCTAATTTTATTGACCAAAGCTGACTGGGACTTTCAGTCAACATGAGAAAATCATAGTTAGTTAGTGCCATTACCACCAGCTCAGGAAAAAATGGTATCTGACATTTTATTTAGATGATGTAGCAAATAAGTTTTTTGAAATGAAAATAACTTCCAGGCCCAGTATTACTTTTTGGAGGACTCCTACGAATGAGTCTGAGCACATAGCCTGAAAATCATTGATTTAGTCTAACCCACTCATTTTATAGATGATCTTGCTAATATTTAACAAGTTAGGATAAATGACCTATCTGCATAGATAAACTAATTGATTCCTATTTCCCAATTTAAAGAATCTAGTTAAGATGGTTATAGTATAGATTAGGGTTTGGAAGAGGATATTCCGTAATAAAACCTGAGGTTTCCAGCTCTTTTTAAAGAATGGTGTTTGGATTATTGCTGACTAGAATAGGTAAGAATTCCATTTGAACTCATAACTGTATTATCTCACACATCTAGTTATATGTAATATAATTGCACATCTCCATGATCTAGCTTATACTTCATACCAAAGTTTAATTGTTGTGACTACAAAATGCTACCAGATTTTTAAAATTTTGTATGCGTAGGGGACCCATTTTATTACATCCTGGCAAGGACATATCAGCATGCTGATAGGTGGTTAATAAAATTTGACTGTCAAAAAATTAATCAGAAGTTCCTATTCATTTAGAGAATATAGGGGAAATTGTGCAATGGGGAGGGAATTACTAAGATTGACCTACAAGATGAACTCTTTGCTATTTTTAATTTTTAAATTTTATTGAGGTATAATTTATGAATAGTGAAAAGCACAGTTTCTTTGCTAGCAAAAATTTGGGATAATTTTGTCTTTGAAAAGGGCAGTATCTGGCATCTAGAATCACAGTCCAATGAGTGGAATGAACTTCTTCCAACTTGAACACGGACATATGGACATTAGTGTTGATGGAAGGAAATATAAATACATACTGGAGCCCTACAAAAGAAAAACAGAGCTTTCCACTGGAAGTTTTTATAGTGGGGGTAAGCAGAAACCAATCCTAAAGCTTTTAAAAGCTGGTTAAATTACCTATGACAGTAAATTTCCCTAATAATCTTTACCTTTTTCACCTCTGAAGGACAAGGTAGTCTAGCTGTGTTTCAAAGTCCCTTATTTAATTAACAAAGCAGAGCCATTCAGTCACTGTTTTGACAAGTGGAGAGAAGTTACAAGCAGGTGCTGCATCATGTGGACTGGGCTCCTCTTCCTTGCAGCAGCCCCAAATGCACTGAGAGAAATATCCTGCTCTCTGTTTTGACCGTTTTATGTCACACTTAGAACTTCTATGTTTCAGAATCATTAAAAGAGAACGGATGAGGTTGATAGATCCAAAACATGTTTTCTGTCTACTTATATAACCAGAACTCTTAAAAAAAAAATAAAGTTAAAAAAAAACCTGGCATTGGTAGTAAGGAAAGTTTCGCATATAAGCACTTGTGTATGTAGTGGAATATTAAAAGATTTTTAAAATGTTTTCCTGATTGTTAAGAATATGATCATTGTACCTTCATTAATAAAATGAATGACATAATTAAGATTCAAATAAAGCTCATGGGCTGAACTGATGAAACAGACCTTAAGAAGATGACATTAAGAAGAAATAAATATAAAATCCTGATTTTTAGATTCTGAATACCACCTCTGGGTATACAAGATGGCAAAAATAGCGTTTTATGTCATAAAGACTTGAGGATTTTAATAGTTAGCTGTAAGCTCACCAAAAAGTAAAGTAGTAAAATGTTAACCCCATATGTTTATACTAAGTTGCATTAAATAGGGAGAGAGCTTTCAGTACACTTGACTATTGTTGCCAGAACTTTAGTTTTTGTTACATTCTGGGAGTTATATTTTAAGAAGGCTGTTAACCAACTGAGGCATACTCAAAGAAAGGCAAGCAGCAGAGTGATGAGGGGACTGAAACCTGCAGGAGAGTCAGCATAATTGGGAAATGGCCTAAGTAAAAGCCTAATTCTTGCTTCTGGGGGAGAAAGCCTTAGAGATTATTTCATCTGTAACTCTAATTTTTGAGATGAGGAAACAGACTCAGAGAGATGTGTCTTTGGTCCTGGGACAAGAGAGGCACAGACCAGTTTCCAAAAGTGCCGCATGATGAGGTAACAGGCACCACGATGTGACAGGTTGGGTGGAAGAGGACCCAGACATTTTTTTCATAGCTTGGAAAGGCAGAACCAAGACTAATGTTTGGAAGCTGAGGGCAAGATTTGGAGTAAAATTAGAAGGAATGACTTTCTAGCATGCCAGCTGCCTAAAATTGGAATAGATTGCTTTGAAAAACAGTGACCTCTACCCATGATTAGCTATGTTCAAGTAAAGGTTGGATAGCATGTTGGGAATGTTGTCGAGGTGATTACTTCTGTGTAAGAAAGGTTGGATCACATTAGTTAATTATTGAGCCCCCTTTAATTGCTAATAATAGCTGACATTTATTGAGTACTTATAGAAGCACTATGCTGAAGTTTTATTTACATATATATATATATATATATGTAAAACATTTTATATATATTTATATCTTTGATTCTTAGAATACACGGGGAACTTGAGGCCCAGAGAACCACTTATTTTGCCTAAGGTCTCATCGTTAGTTGTTGTTGAGGTGAGATTCAAATCCACACCATCTGGCGCCAGAGCCAGTTTTGCTAACTACTGTGCTACAACTGACTCTTCACTGCAGTTCTCTGACTCAGAAACATTATATCCATTCTTTCATGACTTAAAATATTCTTGAACAGAAGGAGTCTCTCACTGAGAGGGCCCAGCATGCACTAGGGGATTTCTTAGGGGTTTTCGGTGTCATGCAGGTACCCTTCAAGGCCTTTATGCATTCACAGTCCTTGATAATAAAGCCCCTGGAGATGGCCAGCCATTTGAAGTTCCTGAGCTATTTCAATAATGGTTAGAAGTTACATTAAACTATCATTTATCATTAAGAGGTCTTGTATTCTAGAATCTACTCACTTTACCTATATATTTTTTTTTTAACTATTTTATTGTTTTATTGTTTTATTTATTTAGGTATGTGGGTAGTTCCCTGGCTGGGAATCGAACCCAGGCTGCAGTGTTGACAAGCGCCAGCGCTGAAGCCTTAAGCCACTATACCACCAGGGAACTCCACTTTACCTATATTTTTAAAAATTCTCCATAGTAAGTGTTATAATTCCTAGATTATAGGTATGAAAACTATATGTCAGGTTTTGATTTGGCTTAACCTCCAGCCCAACATGAACTATTTTTTAATTAAACTTTTTATTTTGAGGTAATTATAGATTCACATGCAATTGTAAAAAATAATACAGAGTGATCCAGTGTACCCATTACCCAGTTTCCCCCAATAATAACACCTTGCAGTACTATAGTATAATATCACAACCATGATATTGACATTGATACAGTGAAGATAACGGAACATTTCCATCACCACAAGGATCCTTCTCACTGCGCTTTTACAGCCATCTTCCTTTCTTCCCATCCCCCCATCCCTCACCCCTAGCACCCACTAATCTATTCTCCACTTCCATAATTTTTGTCATTTTAAGAATCTCATATAAATGGAATCATACCATATGTAACCTTTTGAGATTGCTTTATTTTCTCACTCAGCATAATTCCTTAGACATTCGTCCAGGTTGTTGAATGTAACAGTAGCTTTTATTGCCCAGCAGTGGTCTGTGGTATAGCACAACTTGTTAAAGTGGATCTGGATTGTTTTCTGTTTTTGGTTACTATGAACACAGCTGTTATTAACATTTGTGTAAAGGTTTTTGTATGAACATAGGTTTTTATTTCTCTGGGATAAAATGTCCAGGAGTGCCAATGCTAGGTTATATGGTAGGTTCATTTTTAGTTTTATAAGACAGCCAACCTGTCTTCCAGGGTGTCTGTACCATTTTACATTCTCCCCGACAAGTATAAGTAACCAATTTCCTTGCATTCTTGACAGCATTTGCTATTGTCATTGTTTTTATTTTAGTCGTTCTGAGAGATGTGTAGTGATACCTCATTATGGTGTTAATTTACATTTTCCTAATGGCTAATGATGTTGAACATCCTTTCATGTGCTTATTTGTCACCTCTGTATCCTCTTCCATGAAATGTCTGTTCATTTTTCTTTTTTGCCCATTTTTTTATTGGATTGCTTGTGTTTTTACTGTTAGTTTTTGAAAGAGCTGGGCTTTTATAAATATCTATTTCAACAATGTGCTATTCTTTCTTTTGACTCTCTTGTCATTCCTGCCTTGTCAGTACCCTGCTCAGGGTAACTCCTATAGTCTGACTTGTGTGACTTCTTATAGCTTGAGATAGTCATCAGTCATCATTCTTTTTTTTTTTTTTTGAGATAGTCATCATTCTATTCTCAATAAATCTAGAATAGTGGTTCCCAACCTTCTTCCACTTGTGTACCCCCTTTAAACCCATTTCTATAAATTGTATACTTTGTTTTTAAAACAGCGTTTTTAAATACCGACACTTGTTCAGTGTCTATCTTAATGTAAAATAGTGGAAATGAGGGAATAATTTAGGAAAGAAAAAACGTACTACACTAAAAGTACAAACCACAGATTTAATTTTATAATATTCATAACACAGTAAATATTGATAATGATGATCAAGTATTTAAACATTAAATAAGAAAAACTACTTGAAAAGAATCACAATTAAAGACAACGCACTTAATTTTACTCAGTCAATAACTAAACTCATCAAACAATCTGGCTGTGGATGTATTTACATGTTTGGGGAAGTTCTAGAAATGTCACAAATGGATTGTTCTGAAACTGTGTGTAATGGTTGGTAGAAGAGTGGTGTAGAGGAAAGGATCATAGCCACGCCCTCACCAATCATCATTCCCTAATGTGGTCTCATTTTGAAGTGTCTCCATTAACGGTGATTCAAACTTAACATTTTTTGTTTCATAACTAACGTTTTGCATTTTTTTACTTAACTTGATTTTCACCATTACTGATTATTTTTCTTGTATCTATGAATAGCCTAGCACATACCCCCAGGGGTACAGGTACCACTGCTTGGGAACTGATGATCTAGAACAAAACCCAGGTCTTTTGAACTCACTGCTCCCTAGCATTTCTTTTCAAAGATATAATTCATATCTCATAAAATTCACCTACTTATGGTGTACAAATCAGTGATTTTTCAATGTTCACAAGTTGTACAACCATCACACTATGTAATTCCAGAATATTTTTGTTAACGCAAAAAAGAAATCTTGTTCCTATTAGCTAGCAGTCACTTCAGATTCCCCCACTCTACCATTCCCTCATTCCCCTAGTCCCTGAAAACCACTAATCTACTTTCTAGCTCTGTGGATTTACCTTTTCTGGATATTTTGTATAAATGAAACTGCACTATACGAGGAGGGACCCCAAAACACCAGAATTTATTTGGAAAATATTGTGTATTTATTCTTAACATGTTTAAACTTTAGTCACCTTCCAAGTACTCCTTGTTTGATCCAATACATCTATTGAAATGCTTTTTCTACTGCTCAAAACAGTTTTTGAACTTGTCCATTTTGATGCAGTTTAGTGCTTCTGCTGTTTTTTTGTTTCACCTCTTCCACATCAGGGAAAACAGTTCCCTTTGAAGACTTTTTTCATCCAGGGAAACAAAGTCGCTTGGGGCAAGATCGGGTGAATGGTGGGGGTGGGGCACAGGGGTCATGCCGGTTTTGGTCAAGAACTGCTGAACACACAGCATAGTGTGGGCAGGTGTGTCGTCATGCTGCGTGTTGTTCACACAAATCTCCCATCATGAAATGGGCAGACGCGTTGAAAGAGTCTCCAAAAAAATTCACTGAAGCTGAATGCAGCTTCTCACTACAGCGCCAGCTGGTGCGCGGATGCAGATGGGCTCCTAGAACTCTCACCTCGCTGGGGAAGCCTGTGTACTACTAGGGGCCCGCCCTCCAGAAGATAAGTCTGGTTTTTGGGGGCTCCCCCTTCGTATAATTTACAAAGTGATCTCCCTGATAAGTCTGGTACCTACCTTGTACCATACATAGTTATTACAATATTATTGACTATATTATCACCATGACTCTTGTTATTACTAATTTGTACTTGCTGGGTCTTTTTTTTACCATCTCCTCACCCTTCCACTAGAGGGCACTCTCCAATCTTTAAATTCCCATTACATTGCGAATTTCTAAAAGGCCTTATTATTCTGCTTTGTTTTACAGCTTTTAAAAATAGATTGTAAGCTTTCTGAGAGCAGAAACAGTAGCTTGTCCATCTCTAGACACTCTCTAGCAACCAGACTGGGTTTTAGATCTAGTAGGCACTAAGTTAGTATCCCTTGAATGGATTTGAATTGAATTGCGAACAGGAACCTGGCACCCACTTTCCTGGAGCAAATCTGGAAAAGATAAGGCAGAAAACGTGAGTTAGACAGGGATTGATGAAGTGGAGTAGGCTATTTATGCTTTAGTTTGCAGTGAATCAGAACACAAGCTCAAAACCATTTTTCTGAATGTCAGTTTTGCCTTTTAAAAATATTCAGCGCATAGCAGATGTACTCTTTATTTTCAAAACACCAAGAGTAAAAAAAAGTAGAACTGTTAGAGTAAAATGGCATAGAGTCACCTTATGTGACAAATTATATTATCTGTTCTGAATAAAGGCCCTAGAATTGTTATGAAGGATGTCATGTTCTCCTCTCAGTTACAGACAAAGGAAGTAGTTAGTTGCAGGCACATTGTGAAATACTGCCTGCAGGTTGACCTTTAAAGTGTAAAAATACTGCCTATAAAATGTGGGTTGGTTTATATGCTACTAGTTGGTGGGCAGCTGTAGCCTCTCAGCTGCCTCTGTAAGTAACTCTTAATGGATTGGTGGGCCAAGAAATCAATTTCTGACCAAAATCAGTGTGTACTCAAAGATAAACTCAATCTCAGATATTTCTATTAAAAACTCTGAGGTCAACCTGTATACTACAAGTAGATTATATATACATCTTCATTATATGTATAGTGTTATTAACACTTAGGTACTCAAATAAGATAAATTGATTAAATATTTACCTTTGGGTGTAGGGTGACTGAGAAGCTATTTTGTTTTCATTTTTAGGTCTGAATAAGAATGTAATACTCTTCATTATTTTATAGTATCTTTTCATTTGGGATATCCAAATTGATTTCTAAATTCTAAACTATTGAAACCCAGGAAAATGCCCCCGCGTTAGAGGTTTTTTGTAACCTCTAACCCTAATAGAACATCTTTATTATTGTAATTATTCAATAATAATTGTAATCCCTAATATCTATGGAGTGCTTGCTAAGGGGTAGATGCCTTCCTAAATACTGTATATTCATTATTTATTTTAATACTCATAGAAAGTTTGTGAGACATTTTCCTCTGTTTTCAAAGGAGAAAATGAGGCTTCAGTAATTTGCTCAAGGTCACACATTACCTCGGTGACTGAGCCAAGACTGCAACCCAAGTAGTCTGACTCCAGAGTCTGTGATCCCAACCACTACCCCATTCCTGAACAAATATGTGTTCACAGTGATGCTAATTAGAACCAAGCTGTGCACATGGCATATGTGCAATGACATCCTGTTTATGTTTTTATTGTATAGTGTACCCAGGATACCCACAGCTGGTGTCTGTTAATGATAATGGTGTGGGGATTCAAAAATAATTTCCAGAGCATCCTGGGTAGAGGTATTACATAATTTTCATTATCAGTGATCTTTAAGTTCTGGGGCTTAAAAGACATTTGTTGTTTGGATGCCCAAAATAAATAGTTATTTTCTGTTTCTAAAAGTTGGATTTGAAAAGGAACTAATGGAAGACTGTATGTTTATTATTTCAGTAG
This sequence comes from Lyroderma lyra, assembly GCA_004026885.1. Taxonomy (NCBI): domain Eukaryota; kingdom Metazoa; phylum Chordata; class Mammalia; order Chiroptera; family Megadermatidae; genus Lyroderma; species Lyroderma lyra. The sequence goes on along the minus strand of PVJL010001593.1, from coordinate 214,494 downwards.
TTTTTTTTTTTCATTTTTATTCTAAGTTATTTATCTATTTATACCCCTCTAAGGGAGAGTTACAGGCAACTTTCAGATTTTCTTTATTTCATCACCAAATTTATTGGATGAGCGAAAAATAAATACAATTTTAAAGATTTTCTAAGGAACCTTTGCTTTATCTTCGGGTAGGAGTGCTCTCCAGTTTTCTACTGCTGCTTTAAAATACATATGCGTATCCATACAATGGAATATGGCGTAACTATTAAAAAGAATAAGCTAAATTAAATTTGTTCTGACAGGGAAAGATGTCCATAATATATTGTTAAGTAAAAAAAAGCCAGTCCTAGAAATATGTTAAGTACTCTCCCTTTTAAGAGCGCTTTATATATAGAAGTCATATAGAAAATGGTTTAAAATGATTATATACGCCAAGCTGTCAACTGTGGTTAACTCTAGAGAAAAGATTAAGTGTTAGGGAAGGAGTGAAGTAGTACTTTTTATTCTATTTATTTCTTTTCATTTGAAATTGTACTTGTATTTATTTCTATTTTCATTGGGCTGGATTTTTCTTGAAAAATAACTTCATAAATATAAAGATAATAAAACACTAATCACCCAAAATGAAGAAATGTAAACTTTTTTCCATATTTGCTTAAGAAAATTTTAAAAATTAAAATTATGTAGTGAAGTGTCCAGTGTTCTCCAATTATATTTCTTTTCCTCAAAGTCAACAGTCAATTTGTCATATTTACATTCATATTTTTATTCATATATCACAAAGATATGAATCCACAAATGATATGTAGTATTTTGTGTATTTTTAATTTTACACACATTATAATTATACTGCCTTAATATTAAGCAATTTTTTTTAACAAATGTTGTTTTTGCTATCTAGCCATGTCAGTATCTTGGCATCCAGTTGAAACATTTACTACTATATTGTATCACATAATATGACTATATCACAGTTTATCTCACCTCCCACTGATGGATGTTTGAGTGGTTTTTATACTTTTTTCTTTTACAGTGGGACTGCTCAGACACTATTTTCTGAACATTGATCTAACCTGTGAATTAACCGTATTTCCCACTGACCTCGGCAGTGTGGTAGCTTTGTGTCTCTTACAGGACTTGGCACAGGCCACAGCATGATTTGCTGGTGTACCAAGTGGGTGGCAAGGGGCAGCAACATCAAATACTTCTCCTGTGACCACCCAAGACAAGAAAGAATGAGCTATTCTTAGCCACTTGGGTTTCTGCATACTTCATTTTATCAGCAAGCACCTTGCATGATATCTTCCAAAGGGCAGTATGTAGGGGTGTGTGTGTGTATGTGTACGTACACACACACACACACACATGCTATCCGGAAAGTATCCAGCCATGTAATATGAAAAATAGAAGCATTTATGGCTGGATTGTTCCCATACAGCCCTCATATATACGGAGGGTGCCAAAACATGTATACACATTTTAAGGAAGATGAAAACTGTATTAAAATTGTCATACTCGATATATACTGATAATAAAAGATGAATACAAATCATGTTTGACTTTTGCAATTACAAAAGGTGGTCAAAGTGGTTACCATCAGCATCCAGACACATCTGATTACAGCGAAGTACTGCTTGAACAGTGTTGACCAAAGTGTTCACTTATATCACTGCACATGCTATTGGTACCCTTTACTGTTATTCTTGGTGAAGCCTGGGATCACCCCACAAGTTTTTTTAAGTCTGAGGCTATGCGGGTATCCATGGGTGTTACAGTTTGTCTACTTCAAGCCCAGACTGAAACCACAATCTCTCCCAAATGGTTTGAAACCTGTCTCAGAATCTGCCACCAGATTTTGATTGGGAGGGAGTCAGAGAGAAGCTGGCATATCTGGGATGTGGGAATTGGGAGAAAAAAATGATAAAATCATATTTGTAAATTATATGGAGTAGAGAAGCAGAAGGACATAGGATTTCCCCGTTGATATTTGTTGGTGTCAAGAGCTGAAAAATGTAGGAGGGTACTGCTGTACTCTTTTGAGTTAATCAAATGCAGCAGCTAGTACATAGTGGAAGCTCTGGTTGTTAAATGGCGGGAGGAGTGTGGCAGCTTGAGAGTTAATGTTGCATGCAAGACATTACGTCTGAGTCCTGTGGAGGATAGAGAGAGAAATGTGAAAGTTCCTTCCTTCACTGAACTCATGTATATGAGTATATTAAAGTTACACTTGACATTCAATATTATATTAGTTTCAAGTATACAGCATAGAAGATAGGCATTTATATAACTTATGAATTGATCCCCCTGGTAAGCCTGATACCCACTTGGCACCATACATAGGTATTACAACATTATTGACTACATTTTCTATACTACACTTTACATCACTGTGACTGTTTTGTTAACTACTGATTTGTACTTCTTAATTCCTTTACTTTTTCACCCAGCCCCTTGACCTCCTTTCCATCTGGTAATCATCAGTTTGATTTCTGTATCTGTGAGTCTGTTTCTGTTTTGTTTGTTCATTTTATTCTTTAGATTCTACATGGAAGTGAAATCATATGGTATTTATCTTTCTGTCTGACTCACTTCACCCAGTACCCTGTAGCTTCATCCATGGTGTCACAAATGGCACAATTTAATTCTTTTTTATGACCAGGTAAAAGTCTAATATATGTATATGTATGTATGTGTGTGTGTGTGTGTGTGTGTGTGTATATATATACATACCACATCTTCTCTATCCAGTGGACTCTTAAGTTGCCTCCACATCTTGGCTGCGTCAGACAATGCCATAATGAACTTAGGGATGCATATAGCCCTTTGAATTAGTGTTTTGGATTTCTTCAAATAAATATTCAGCAGTGGAATTGCTGGGTCATAAAATAGTTTAATTTTTTTTTTTTTTGGGGGGGGGGTAGCTCCCTGGCTGGGAAAGTTTAATTTTTAATATTTTTGAGGAACCTCCATCCTGGTTTTTATAGTGGCTGAACCAATCTGCAATCCCATCAACACTGCACAAGGGCTCCCCCTTCTCCACATCCTCAGTAACACCCGTTCGTTGATTTATTGCTGATAGTCATTCTGACAGGTGTGAGGTGATATCTCATTCTGGCCTTAATGTGCATTTTCTCCATGACGGGTGATATTGAGCATGTCCTTTGACCACCCACATTTCCTCTTTGCAGAAATATCTATTTTCACTAAGCTTATATTTTAAAAAGGATGTAAAAATGTTTGCATATAGGGGCCTTAGTTTTTCTCTTAGAGTACAGGCCTTTAATTTAAATATTCTCAGATTCAGATTTGTAGAATATGTTAATATGCCAGGGACCTTTTTTGTTTTTCTATCTTACTTCATGTAATCAAATGGTTTTTGACTTTTTTTTAGATTGACTTCCTATCTTTTAACTGCTTTCTTGATCTATTATGGAATGCAGTTTCTATTGTGCTAGGTCATTAGGGAATAAACCATTTAGGGACTAACAAATAAGTTTGCCATATAGTTGAGAAATTGAATGAAAATATTTCTAAGCTGTGCTTTTTTTAAACAGGGAATGTCTATCGTGACTTGATCTTTTCTTGATTCGGTCATGTTTGTGCTATGGATAAATACAGTGTGGGGCATGAAGCTGAATGATTTAGTTTCTCACTACAGTCATGTGCTGCTTAAAGGTGGGGCTATGTTCTGAGAAATGCATCACTAGGTGATTTCATTATTGTGCAAACATCATAGAGTGCATGTATACAAACCCAGATGGTATTGCCTCCTATACACCTAGCCTATATTGTATAGCCTATTGTTCCTAGGCTGTAAACCTGTACAGCATGTTACTGTTCAAAACAGCATGAGATTAAATCAAGCACAAGAGAAAATTGTACCATCAAGAGACAGTAAACCCAACATGTATTAGGCTCCTGCCAGTATAACACATCATACTGTTTTACAGCAAACTTTTTATTTTAAGTAGGAGTACACTCTAATGTAACTATAAAAAGTATAGTATAGTAAACATCTAAACTGGTAGCATAGTCCTTTATTATCATTATAAAAAAGTATTGTGTACTGTACATAATTGTGTGCTAAACTTTTATATGACTGGCAGCACAATAGGGTTGTTTACACCAGCATCACCACAAACCATGAGTAGTAATGCGTTGCACTAAAATCTTATGATGGCTATGACATCACTAGACAATAGGAATTTCTCAGCTCCATTATTAGTTTGTGGGACCACTGTCATCTATGTGGTTTGTCATTGACTGAAATGTCATTATGCAGCTCATGACTATATATACCTCTGCACCGTGGACAGCCCCTTCTCCCCAGGGGCCCTTCAGTTGTCTTGGTTGGCAGGCTTCTAGGTGGGTACACGTGTCCTTATGTGCTTCTCACTTTCTCTTTCTCCCCTGCCTCCAAGAGCTGCTCATGAGCTGGTAACTCATTGTTGGCTTAGACTGTATGTAGAATGCGTCTTTTCTCCTTCTGTGACGGACTCTCTTCTGTTCCAGTGTCTGCAGCCTTGCCACCTACCCTGTCATTGTTTCCAATCTCTGCTTCTGCTTCCAGTCTCTGTTGCTGTCTTCCAGCTCTCTCCCTTCCCCTCCTTATCTTTTTCTTCTCCTTTCCCTTCTCCTTTGTGTTCCTAGACATTGCCAGCAAATCAGAGGAAAGATTTTCCTACAACCAGCCATCTGATCAGCCCCCACCTCTTTAGCACTTTTGGCTGTTCTGGTAGCCAAGTGTTCAGGGACTAACCTCAAATACTGTAAGAAAAAAGGCCCATCTGAATTTGAAGCCACGGATGTGTCAGGAGACTTGTCTCTGTATAAATGAAGTTTTACTCTACCTCTTGTGAAGTGTAGTGACCCATACTAAGAGTTTCTGTTTTAAATAAGGTATAATAATTGAGTGTTTGTATTTATTATCCTCCTTGAATGATTCCTATTATTTGTTTGGTTTCCCAGGATATGACAGCATATTGAATTGATATTCTCAAATGTCTGAGGCTCAGAAAAAATTCCAGCTCTTCTGTGAAGCCTTCCTTAACCCTTCTAGTGCCTATTCAGACTGTCATAGCATTTATTCACCTGGCCTTGCCGTGCGCAGGTTCCTCTCTTACCAGATTAGAGCTCTTTGGAGTAGAGGAGGGAGCGAGAATCTATTTGTGTCACTTCTGTTTTCTTCTCTTTACTACTGCTTTTAAAACAGTACCTCGTATACAATGTTCTGTTGAATTAAATAACCCACTGTCTCTCCCAGGTCCATTGTATAGTTTGTGAACAATGCTCTTTGAGGGTCCCTCTTACTTGTGTCATCTTGCACTTGCTCACATTGAAACTCCTGTGCCAGTTGCACAGATTCCCTAGTTCTTTTTTGGTCTGTCCCCAAGAGTCTGGCTCTTTGCTGCTCGGGGGAATTTTGTGTCAAACAGAAACCAGGTAAAGATACTGTGTTCTTCTTCTTCCAAAGCCTTATAAATACATACATAAATCAAGTTCCTTGTAATTGTCTGTCCTTAGAGAGAAATGCTTATTTTTTCCTCATACAATTTTTTGTCTCTAAGCCAGTGCACTCCCCACAGTAATTCAGTGTTTAGTATATGTACAGAATTGTGCAACCATTACCATAACCTAATTTTAGAATATTTTCATTATCCCTAAAAGAAACTCCATTAGTATTCACTCTCCATTTCCCCAACTCCCAGTCCTAGGAAAACATGAACCTACTTTCTGTTTCTGTAGATTTGCCTGTGCTGGACATTTCATATAAATGGAATCATACCATATGTGGTCTTTTGTGACTGGCTTCTTTCACTTGACAATACTAATTTTTTAAAATTCTTTTATGTTTATCACTTTTCTATAGAGCAGATGTGGTTTTATAACTCTCATAAGTCCTTCTGTGGCCTAGTTTTATTGAATTTGTGATATTTGGTTAAGTTGCAAAATATACTATCACACATCAAATAACATTGGCTGCTGATCGCAATGAAAATGGCCTTGTTTGAGAGCCAAGCGAATTTTACCCAAGATTCAGGTATAGTTACACTTCAGAAGGCTGACCTATTATAGCCCAGTTCATCTGACCATATTGCTATGGTCAGATGAACTGGGCTGTAATAGCACTCCATGTGTTTTGCACTGACCCATCTTCTGATAGGTTATTTGGAGCTCAGAGCAATTCAACAGTCATTTAGCCTAGTCTGCCCCTAACTCTTGTCCCGTTTCACAGATCTTAGAATATTACCTGATTAAAGTCAAGTAGCTAATTAATAGAGCCAGTTAAAATTAGAAACCTGTCTCACTAATCCAAGGTTCTTTACTTCTTTTTGGCCTTGTTGCTGTTTTTAGCCTGATTTGTCTAGAAACCAGAGCCTGAGGTAGGAATTAAGGGGGGCCTTATTTGGAGATATAATCTTAGAACAGTGAATGAGGGAAGAGGTGAGAAGCAAAGTAAGGTGACTGGGTTACCATGCTGACAACCATGTCATGATGAGCCTCAGAGAGGTTTAGCTGGTTGTTCAGCAAGTGTATGTGCTTCACCACATGTGGTATCTCCAGACAGGATAGATGAACAATTCATGGAGCAGAGAGGGAGAGGGGATTTATCTGCCTGGCCCCTTTTTACCTGCCATTCCCCATTTCTAAAGGTCACCCTGTATAGAGTGAACCCACAGTACTGAGTTGTGTCATCCCACTCCACTAAGCCACTCGGGAAGCCACATTCTGTGTCCTAGTGTAGGACTTCATCCAAGTGTGCGAGTGGTGGGGATATCCAGAAACTCAGGGTATATGGCTGCTTAGTGTAAAATGGGGAGTAGTTCTCCTTCACCCACGACTGGCCTCAGGGACAATGAGACAGTGGTACAGAGGGGAGCTGAGGCCGCACAAAGCTATGTTTGATATCTTAGCTAGCTAGTGTCCCTACTTTCTGAAGTCATTTGTGAGAATGATGGCACCTTCAGCTAGTGTATTTGAAGAATTTACTTAGATTGACAGTAACTCCCTTCTAACAAGATATTTTTTTCCCATTGCTATAGTTGAAAGTATTGAATATTTAAAATTGTGTAACTAAAACCTTTGTTTCAGAAATTTGTTCTCTTGGCTATCCTTATTGGTAACATAAGCAGTTAGTTAACACGTAATTTGTATGTCATATATATTATATTCTGTATTCTTACAATAAAGCAAGCTTGAGAAAAGAAAACGTTATTAAGAAAATCATAAGGTAGGAGTTCCCTGGTTGTGTAGTGGCTTAAGGTTTTGGCGCTGGTGCTGTCAACACTGTGACCTGGGTTCAATTCCTGGCCAGGGAACTACCCACATACCAACAAAAAAAAAAAAAAAAAAAAAAAAAAAAAAAAAAAAAAAAAAAAAAAAAAAAAAAAAAAAAAAAAAAAAAAAAAAAAAAAAAAAAAGAAAATAAAAGAAAAAAAGAAAATCATAAGGAAGAAAAATACATTTACACTATTTGTTGAAAAAAATCCGTGGACAAGTGGACCCGCACATTTCAAAACTGTGTTATTCAAGTGTCAACTTTAATTGCTAATGAAATTTTAAGGGAGTCTGGAAGGATTTGAAAATGAGAGAGGATCATATGTTAATGAATAAGGGAAGTGGTTTTTCAATGTGGGAACAAATAGTAAGAAATACCAGGATTAAGAGGCCAAAAATGGTGCTTAAATAATAGCTATGGTATGGAAAATGAAGATGATCACACAAAGTAAAGGAGATTCGTAATAATGACATTTGTAGAATTACAGAACATCAGAGCTGGAGGAGGTTTAAGAAATAATTTAGTTCATTCCACTTCATGCAAGTGAAGGAATTAAAGTGGCTGAAAGAGGTGAAGTGCCTTTGGGCCCAACAAGTTAGGATCAGATCCAGGATTTGAACTGAGGTCTCCAATTCTAGATGGTTGTTCCACACCTACCTTGTACCACGAAGTACGACATCTACTCTAAGAACGTTTTGTACTTTTTCTGGAAAGCTTCTATAGAGTTGTTTTTACTATATCAATTTGATGTCTTCCGCCCCACCCCCACCCCCGATCTATTTGGTATTTTTTTCCTCCAGGCAATATTTAGTAAAATCAAAAGTGTTTGAGTTTTTATTTATTTTTTAATGTTTCTTTTTTTTTTTTTCTTTTTGGTATGTGGGTAGCTCCCTGGTTGGGAATCGAACCCAGGCCGCAGCACTGACAGCGCCAGCGCCGAAGCCTTAAGCCACTACACCACCAGGGAACTCCCTATTTTTAATGTTTCAAAATGCATTGGGTGTTCAAACTTAGAGTATGTCACGACTTTACATTGCCATTGTACTGTCGGTTAAAGGGATCCAACAAGAAAATCAAACCATTTTACTAGCTGAGGATAGTGCTAATAGTTTAATGAAAAGTGTTTTATTAGTTACTTTTATCATAAACTGTCTTTCAAGACCACTATCTAAACCCAAATCTGGTACTAGAAGACTCCCATGTTTGTCTTGGAATCCAAAGACAAACAATTGCTCTTGTACATGGTTCTTCTGCAGAGCTACTATAACCTGTAAGATGCCAAAGACACCAAGTCTGGGCCAAATAAAACAAAACAAAATGCTCCCCACCTCCTGCTTTTCTTCAGGCTATTTTAGTGCTGCTTCTGGTCACAGACTTGGTGAGAAGAACTTGGACTAATTTCCAGACCTCATGTCCAGCTGCCTCTGGGCAGTCCACAAATTTGTAATTTTAGGAAACAACATTTTTGGAAGCAGACCCTTGTGTATCATTCATCTTTGTGATTCTGGGATTACCTTTATGAAAACTGACATCACAGTTTTATCCTAAAGAGTTTACATCTGATTAAAATATGGATAGAACTAATTTTTAAAATATATCCAGTTCCATATAAAGAAGCTAATTCTATTTTATGGAGGACAGCCCCTGTGAAAATAGCATTGAGTTGACAGTCCCAGTGTATTAAATAATTCTTTGTATTAGATGTTTTCTCATTCATTTAAGAGTCACTTTCTGTAAATGAAGATGTTACTTTGTTATTTATGTTTGATTAGTTAATGCATATTTGAAGAGCCTTGGTAAAATCTGGCAGGTTTTTCTAAAAGTTATACTGTTTTGGAATTTTGTGGTCGTAATGAGTGTTTCAAATGGCATGAGAGCAGACAATGGCAGGGAGAGTAATAGGATAGAGGCCAGGATGTGGGCTGTTCCTACACTCTTACTATTTCTTCCCTTAATGCCTCATTTTCATATGTGGGCTAATAATTAGGAAAATGAAATAACATTAAAGCAGTATTGTTTTTCATGTCATTAATAGCTCTTAGTTCTTTATTATAACTATCAGAAATTTTGTGTTTTTCAAGTAGCGAGTAATGGTATACATGTTATGTTCTAAGTGATTGAACATGAGAAGGAAAAACAACAATACACTTATCCTATCTGATTTTTTACTAAACCCACAATTTTAATGTTAACAGTAATAACTAACAGAGTTGGTGCTTTCAGTTTGCTATTTGCTTTCACATATGTCATGGTATTGATCCTGACTACAATTCTGTGAAACAGGAATTATTATTCATCTAATTTTGTGGCCAACTTGACCTGCTCATTGTCCCCCACTTTTTTTTTTACCATTCTGTACTCATTTTTAGACTATTTTATCTGTGCTCATAGCTTCAGTTATCACCTGTAAAACTACTAACTATATCAAATTTGTATCACTAACCCTGAGCTCCATATTTTTAAATTCAATGACCTTTTTGGCCTCTCCATTAGGATGTCTCAGAAATACCTCAAATTCAACAAATCCAAAACTGAACTTATGGCCTTCCCTGTCAGACCTGGTCTTTTTTCAGTGTTTTCTTTATTAGTAAATGGTATCACCATCCATCATCCATCTAATTGTGCAAGACCAGAAACCTAGGTCTTATCCTTAACTTGTCCTTTCCCTTGCCCTATACTCAAAATGTCACAGAGTCTTCTCAGTTTTACTTACTATGTAGTTCTCAGATTTGCCCACTTCTCTCCATCTCTGCCACCACTCCAGTCCAAGCTGTCCAGCCAGCAACATCTCTGTATTCTACTGTACTAGCTTCCTAACTGGTCACCTCCTACTGGGGCTTCTTGCCCACCCATAATCCATTCTACACACAACAACCAGAATGATCATTGCAAAACAAAATCTCAAGCTGTCTCTACCCACCCCTACCCTGCTTAAAACCCTAATGAGTTTTACTTCAGGAACTTCCCATTCCTATTAAAATAATAACCAAATATTTACCATGGCTGGTGAGGACTTGGGGTCTAGTCCCTGCTTCCCTTCCATCCTTATCTTTTGCCCGGCTCTGCCAATTCTCTGAGCTTTGTAATATACCGCATTACCTCCTACTCCATCTGATCTTAGCTTCTGTAGGGAAACCTTCCCTGGATTCTAATCCATAGCAGACCTAGCATCCCTGCAGTACTCTCCCGTATCATTTACCTCTCCTTACGCACTTAGCGCCGTTGCGTGATTGTAATTATTTGTGGATACTTTAAAATTTATATTTGTCATTGTCACCAGACCATAAGCTCCATGATGTCAAGGACTGTGTGTGGTTTTGTATACTGTTATATCATCGTCATCTATGATCATGCCCAGTGCACAGTAGGCCCTCAATATATATTTGTGAATGAGTGAACAAATGAATTCAGTATTCTCTGAGGCCCTTTCTAATAATCTATGATTCTCTAAGGGACAGGGAAGTGTCCCATTAGATAAGTATTGAATAGAGAGTAATAGTTCATTATGTGTAAGAAATTGTGGTACTGTCTTTTATTGAGACAGAAAGTGATCCATGAAAGTGGGGCTTCCTGAAGATCATTTGAAAGGTTTGCTGGTCTCTAATACCCTACCTAGGCTCTGCCTCAGGTTGGCTTCCACAACATTTTTCAGGAAATGGAGAAAAACGTTGTGCCAAAATAAGTGACTATAGAAGCAGTGGCATTCAGGTAGCAACAAGTATACCTAACACACAGCTTTTGGATTGTAATAACCTTTCTCTAATAAAAGAAACTAAAAGTCCTTGGGAAAATGGCTGATTCTAGGACTGGCGCAGAAAATACACAATGTGAGCTTGGGCATCTTGTGGTGCCAGAAAGTAAGGAAGTACTCTAAAAGACATACAATGGTGGGATATGTTAAAGGGATACAAAAGCCAACTGAATGAGTTCCTAATGGTCAGAGCTGGAAAATTTTGAGTAACAAAATAAAGTAGTAATAAAGTAGTATTTCATTATAACTGAAAACATAAAATAAATACAAATATGCGGGTCTATAGTGATATAAATAAATGATTGAATAAATTAATTAATGGGAGAAAATAGAAAACCCTTTAACAAATAGATGGGGATGAACAAACAAATCTCCCATGAAGAATTCCAAAATAATTTGTGGAGCTACTTTGCCCTCAAGGAGGTGGAGCATAAATCCCCAATTCTTAACTGCGCACTGTGCATTGGTGAGTTCCTTTCCAAGGGTACAGTGTGAAAGGGGGGCAGGGAAAATAACTTTATAGGGGAGAAACCTGACAAATACAACCTTTATCAGGTGATGAAGATTGTTGTCAGCAGTGACAAATATGTTCATAATATGCCCCCTTGATATGGTGTGATGAGAAGGGAACTTTACCTCTGTAGTCTTCCTCTCAAAAGCCATAACCCCAGTGGAATCACGAGGAAGACTGAGACAAATCACAACTGAGAGATGTTCTACAGAATACCTGACCAGTATTCCTCAAAACTGTCAAGATCATAGAAAAAGGAAAATCTAAAACACAGTCACAGCCAAGAAGAGCCTAAGAATACACTACTACAAAATGTAAAGTCCTATCTTGGATGGGATTCTGGAATAGAAAATGGGCATCAGGTTAAAACTAAGGAAATGTGAACAAAGTAGGGATTATAGTTAAAAATAATATATCAGTGTTTGTTCATTAATTGTGACAATTGTGCCACAGATGTTAAAATAGGACAAGAAACTGGGTGTGGGATGTAGGTACAATCTTTGCAAACTTCTGTATCTCTAAAACTGTCCTAAAATTTTAAAATAATATTTAAGTGTTTTTTAAAAGGTGGCTGAAAATAGAAACTAATTAGGAGATGAAGGATAGGGAAGTGTTAAAGACTTTGGAATTTTCATGGTTAATGAAAAATAGTCAATTTAGGATCTAACTGTTTGCTCTGTGGTTTTATTGCCCATCTGGGTTCAATTTTGGGAAAGTTTTTCTAAATTGGGAATATTTTTCTAAAGGGAAAAATATTCTTTAGTCATCAGGTACCACTCAGGTATAACTTTCCCATAATTTTTTATGTAGTGTTTTGTGTTTCTTTCACTTGGGCTGAAATATTCTAAAAATGTAGCCACTCCCTTTTTCGGCACACTGCAGAAGATGAGAAGAAATCATTTGTGTGGAAACTGAGTAGCTGGTATTCCAGACTAAGTTAATAAGCTTTGCATTAACAATTCATGGGTATAATTTTTGTGGAAGACATGGTATATATTAATCTTCTACTGGTGTTTCTAAATTTGATTTTTTAAAAAACTCTATTCATCAACTGGAATTTATTGTGTGTTCATGTATAAGGTGATATGGTGGTCAGGAAGGTGACTGAACACAGATCCTGACCAGAGGGAACTTATAGTTTAGTGCTGGAGACAAGAAGTGTTTATAAGCAGCTATGTCATAAAGTAGAGGGTTATAACTTTCCAATAGAAGTGTTGATAAAGTCCTATCCAAGATAAGCAGTAGAAGAGATTACTCCAAATCGGATGACCTGAGTAGGCTTTATGAAGGAAGTATGTAGGTTGACTTGGTCTTAAATAATTGCAGACTCCTCAGAGTCAGGGATTATGTATTATTGATTTATGTACCTATAGCACAGAGTAGGTATTAAATAATATTTGTTCAATGACTGAAGGATTTATAAATGCAGAGATGGGAGAAAGAAAAGACAATCTAGTCCTACCTATTGCTTCTTACAACATGACATAAAACCAGTGTCTATGTCCATCATTTTTTTTTTGCCTAATTGTTTCTTTGGTTGATAATTTAATTTGATTCTGTCCTTTTCCATTTCTGCATCTCAGCAAATACATTACTTATAAATATATTGTTTACAAAGGTTTTTACAGTGACTTTCTAATGGCTAGAATATGGAATGGAGGAGCAAAGCCAGTCCTTTATTCATTAAGAGTGCTCTATTTTTTTAAGAGCCCACTGTCCAGCTTAAGATTTGTTCAGGCTACTAATACTTTTGTTTGCCTTTCTTCTTTGGGCAACTTTAGGACTGGTAAATATCTCTACCAGATGATGGTACAGATTCAGGGAGAAGAAGCAAACCTGAGTCAAACAAGTCATCCATTTCTTAGCCACACTGATCAGAGGGCTGGTGAGGGTGGTTAAAAGTATAAAATAAATTTTACTTATCATCTGTGGATTTCACTTTCATTTCTATGGATTATTAAAAGGTGGCTGATAGCACAGATCAGCCATTTTTTTGGAGGGTTTCCCTGTCATTACTGTAATTTGTTTTTCTAAATGACCCAGGTTTTTAATGTGCAGCAATAGCAACAATTCATGCTGCCTTTCCCCCAAGAACTACAAAGGTCCTTGGCAGTGTATTTTAGGGATACAGCTATAGTAAAAACTAGTATAGATGTGACCAAAACAAGTGACAGAAAATAGATATATTAGACATTATCAAAATAAGAAACTTCTGTGCTGTAAATGATACCATTAAGAAAGTGAAAAGATAACCCACATAATAGGAGAAAATATTTGCAAATCATATAATTGATAAGGGATTTGTATCCAGAAATATAAAGAACTCTTACAACTCAATAAGAAATGACAACCCAATAAAAAAATGGGAGTTGAATTGCATTTCTCCAAGTAGGATATACAAATAGCCAAAAAACACGTGAAATGATGCTCACCATCATTAGTTGTTAAAGAAATTAAAATCAAATCAAAGCCACAATGAGATACCATTTCACACCTACTAGGATATTTATAATACAAAAAAGATAGATAATACAAGCCTTGTGAGGATGTACAAAAACTCAAATCCTCACATGATGTTGGTGAAAATATAAAGTGGTGCAGTCACTTTGGAAAATACAGGATCCAGCAAGAGCAACACCAGTTGGTAGGGTATGTGAATGTCCACATGAGATGGACAGCAATTTGAATGTTTCACCTAAAATGTCACATAGTGTGCTTGAGCGTAATGTTGTTAGGCTACAGACTTACAGACTTATAATTTTGTAATAAAAGATTTGTTATAGATTATCAGCTCATAAAAAAAGGGAGGTTATTTGTGCCAGACCCTGTATTCTGGCAGTTTCACAAAAAGTTAATATAGGGAGAGTTAACATATGACCCAGCAATTCCACTCCTAGGTATACTAATATATCCAGGAGAAATGAAAGCATATGTCCACACATAAACTTTTACACAAATGTTCATGGAAGCATTACTCATAATAGCTTAAAGGTGGAAATGACCCAAATATCTATCAACTGAGACTGGATAAGCAAAATGTGATATATCCCTATAATGAAATGTTATATGACAATTAAAAGAAAGTACTGATACATAATACAACATGGATGAACCTTGAAAAGATGCTAAGTGAAAGAGGCCAGACCCAGAAGGCCCCATATTGCATGATTCCATGTATATGAAATGTTCAGAATAGGCAAATCCATAGAAATGGAAAGTAAATTAATGATTGGCTAGTAGCAGGGGGTAGCAGTTGGGAGGAATGGGAGTTAGATGTTAATGGATATGGGTTTTCTTTCAGAGGAGACAAAAATGTTCTAAAACTAGATTGTGGGTGAGGGTTGCACAGCCCTGTGAATATACTAAAAACTTCTGAATTTTACACTTAAAATGGTGACTTTTATAATATATAAAGTATATCTCAAAAAGTTGTCCTTGCAGTAAAGATGGTCCTGGCATGTTAGACACCTGTAGCAAAATCTGAATAAATATCTCAAGTATGGTTCCAACTGATATTGATGTGGAAAAGTTACAGGGTAATCTTTTCTTGAGCTACGTGGATGCTGTAGTTCTTGATATTTTAGAATTAAAGGAAATTGAACTTGGCTAACCTTAATACAACTTCCAAATGTATTAAATTTATACATTGTGTTATTTCCAAGCATTTGCAAACACTGAAAATGTAGAAAGGCTAGGAACTGCTTAGAAAAATTGTAGTGACCATTGCTATTCTTAAAAAAGTAATTATACCAACATGGTATTTCAATTCTGGAGCTAACGGAATCTATGTTAGTGTAAGCTAGTAAATACTAAGAAAGCTGCTAGGAAGGAAAATTGAAAAATTGAATTAATATTAGCATCTTGAGCCAGTACTTCCATGTGTGGCCCATTGTACTTTTCTATTTGCTTAAATTGGCTTTGGTAATCAGATGTCGAATTAACCTTAAATAAATAGATGGAAAAGTTATATGTATTATGTGGAAATGTTCTTGGAGCAGTAAAGCATATAATGCATTTCGTATCATTTGTCTTCAGAAAGGATTTTTGCTGAATGTGTGATTTGTCTACTTCCAGTCTTAAAGTATTATTAGTACATTTGTAGGTATTTATTATCTTCTTCCCTTTTTATTTTCTTTGACGTCTCTTCTACTCGGTCTCTATTCAGAGCTAAATTAAAGATGCCAAAATCTTTTCCTTTGGGGGAACATTTAAGAAGGGAAAAATACTATACTTCCCTCTTTTATTCAATGGAAAGAGAACCCCATTCATTCATTCAGGAATTATTTATTGAGCGCCTACTCTGTGCAAAGCATTATGCTAGGTGTTGGGTGTTTCTAAAATAATCAAGGATATTGCTGCAAAGCTGAATTCTGAAGTACAGTTTAATGTAACATTACAATGCTGTGAATTACAATAGCAGCAAAAAGACTGTACTGTTTAGGTAAGAAGAAATGGAATAATGCCATTGAAAACTCTGTGACAGAGTGACAAATGGGAGCAGACCTTGTTCAAGCCCTGATCATGAGCAGAAGAATGACCCTTTCCCAGTGGTGAGATAGCGGTGCTTTGACCTGATGTTAAGGCCTGCTGTTCGCATGTTCAGGATGTACCAGCATTGCATCCATGTAGGTGAGAAAGACTACATTCCTCCTTTCTGCTCTTCTCCTTCTACTTTTTTCTTGCATTCTGAATGCCATTTCTAATCATTCCTATCTTCATTGTATTTCTCCTCCTTTTAGATGCATGTTACTGTCTATTGAAGAACATTCTTTATTACCATTTTTATTGTCACTGATGTTTCTTAACAAATCATCCAGTTTTCCATGTTGAGCTTAAAGGACATATATACATTTATATACAAATACGTACATAGGCATAATGAACTTTTAATTCCACTTTCCCATTTTCTTTTTGTCCTTTTAAATTGTTTTAACTATGGTTGATGTGGATTGAACAGCCTTTTGGTATGAATCATTTAAGCGTAGTCAGAATACAAGATAGACCAGAGGGGGAAGTGAATCTGTCATAACTTATTAGCCATTTCTCTTATGTTAGAAAAGACAGGGTGACAGGAAAATGAGTCCTTGCCATAAATGCCATATCCAAATATCTAAGATTAAATTGAAAAATATCTAGGAGAAATGATGGAATTTGCTATTTATTCAATAATGCCACTTACAATCATTTTGGAGGAGAGTGAATGACTTCTTGGACACATCTGACTAAGTAATCCAGGAGAGACTGTATTCTAACAGAATTTTGTAAATTGTTTGGTCAGACTACACTTTAAACTGGATTAGATATTGGGCTATGTTTGCTCCACTAACCAGTGATTGTAGGTTTGGGAGGAAAGTCAGATTAGTTCTAAACAACCATGCCCAAGCATGTCCAACCTTTTGACCTCTCTGGGCCACATTGAAAGAAAAATTATCTTGGGTCACACATAAAATACACTAACACTAATGATAGCTGATGAGCGAAAAAAAGATCCATGCATAATTTTCATGTTTTAAGAAAGTTCACAGATTTGTCTCGGGCCACATTCAAAGCCGTGCTGAGCCGTGGGTTGGACAAGCTTGAGCCCAGGCAGTCCACCTGTAAAGTCCCACATTCTTAACCACTGCTGTCCATTATCTTTAAAGACAGGGACAGAGTAATTTAGAAGGGACACAGCATACAAGAAGGGGATTTGGGGCGTTTTTTTGTTTGTTTGTTTTTATTTAAGAATAGAACTTTTTTTTAATTTAAGAATTGAATATTAAGAATAGAGGTATGTGAGTGGTAGGGAGGAGTGGGACTGATTAATGGAACTTAGTTCTGGAGGAAGTTTAGCCTTGGTCAGGAGAAAGGACCCCTCTTGCTCTGATACTAGTTCAAGGGTTATTATGTCTCAGACAAACCACAGAGTTTGGAGTAAGGCATTTTTAGTGTTTTAATCCTGTTGACAAGTGCTCTCTGACTGCTTGTTATAGGCAATGCTGTATTAGGAGTTATCCTTTAATTTTTGTGGCATGTGACGCAGTTTCCCTGTCCAGAGGCTTCTATTAGGTCAGCATACATTTCTCACTTAGTTCATCCAAGCGGTGACTTTAGAGGGGGGTTCCTATGGGGAAGGTCTGTCAGGAACATGCAGATGACATTTTTGAGTCATTCCATTTAGTTGGCTTTAGGACAGAATGAAAATCTCTCAGCTGATGAATAAAAAGGACCTGACTGACATCACCTTCTTGAGATGGCTCAGAATAGCACAGGGCTGCACAAGTTTTATGACATATAAACAGAAAATAGAGATTTTTGAAAATAGGATCAATATGGTTCAGTTGGCAGTTGGTTCAAAGAAAAATAGGCGTGAACCTCTAACAAAGTCCACATAATTACACATCTCTGACAGTATAAATCCAAAAGTGTCTCCAAATTCTGTTACTTCTGTACCCTAAGGGCACTAATAAGCAGATGATAATCAATAGACATCTTTGGACAAGAAAGTCAAGTATTCTTTGGGAGGTAAAGCACATTTTGACACCTTTAAACAAATGCCAGAAGAATTTGCCAAAAGACATTTTAGGAAACGCCAAACTCACAGTCAGCCAGGATACTATGTGCTTTTGGCTCACAGCCAGTCAGGCACATGCAAAATCTGAGGGGTTGCTTCTTTACCCCACCAATGTAGCACTTTGGGGTAATGCTCCACATGTTTGAGTGTTCAGAATTTAAACTCAGACCCAGCCTAATCCAAGGTTGATTTCATTGCCTAGTGGTTGTAGATTCCTTAAGAGGCTCTGTGGCCTTTTGTTAGTATGACATGGCAAGATGACAAAAATTTAAAACCACACATTTATGTAGAGTGTCCTACGGGTATGGGTATCATATCTTGTAACTCTGGCAGCCCAGAGTCAACTGCAACACCATGACTGCAGACTCTTCAGGGCTTGGACTGAAGTCTGAGCCTGTTGCAGAAGCTGGGAGGAATTTAGCGATTCTAAATGTAGGACAAGGTCTTCAGCAAATATGGAAATAAACAAGAGGAGGATTCTAACAAGAATTAATAGAATTTTGGTAAGCCAAGGTAAATGGGCACTCTAGGAGTAAGCAACATGAAGTGTTTCAAGGAATTGGCTCTGGGGCCTGAAAAACGAAGGGAGTGCATAGATCCAGAAGGGAACATGGCGGAAATACAGATCTCTAACTTGGCTACAGGGAAAATAGAGTCTTAGTTACGAGCAACCAGTTGGTAGGTTAGAGCCTGATACAGCACCCATCAATATTGGACTAGGGCTTCTTAAATCCCCTCTTCTCTCAACCTCTAAGTTACAGATTGTCCCAAAGCCTGGAAAAAGAGCTAAATCTGAAGGTAGCTAAAGTCACTGAGGATTTGGTGTAGAGGTTGGGGCAGGGATGGAGGGACAGGAAATGAGGCAAGCTACCTACCTCTCCTTGCCCCAAAGAATGCTAAATAAGGGGGAAATATTTTCCTGAAATACATGGACACCTAAACCCATAGACTCCCAAAGGAGTATGAAAGGGAGCTTTGCTTTCTCTCTATAACCTCTTACTGCAAAGTTAACTGCTGCAGAAACCGGCACTAATGCAGGTGGGAAATGAGAGAAATTTAACTCAGTATACAGTCTTAAAAGTCTGTGAACTTGAGTGGAGTCCAAGTGGGCCTTCAAGGAAGATACACAGACATTATTTGATCAGGGTAACAAAGCATGTAAGTAACTAGTCAAATAATTCTAACTAGAAGGACTGAAAAAATAAATTACCTTGCTGAAAAAGCAGGGTTGAGTGAGCAGTAGTCAGTCATTCCTGCATGATTCTGATTGGTGACCTTTTAAGGTTCTATTGCAGTAAATTGTATCCCTGTACTTTTCCAGTAGACCAGATTCAATTAGACACCTGTCTGAAGAGTATATTTTTCATTGACTTTTGATTATCAAAATCAAGATCGTTTTCATGCCCAGACTATTGCCAAGGAAACAAGAGTCACCATTTCACATCTGCAGCCTGGCTAAATTCCAGAACCACGTATGACCAGGCAAACTCCCAGAATCTTTCTGACTGCCCATATTAGATATGCTATGTCTGTGACCTATTTTTTTTCCTGTATAAGTAAGTGGTACATGGGAAAATTTATACTCTAGCTCAAACATATAAGAATGAATCATAATCACCATTTATTGAATACTTAGTAGATACTAGAAACTGTGCTAACCCCCAAATATGAATGATCTCATTTAATTCTTATAAATCTTTAGAGGCAAACTATTTTCTTCCATGTTATAGAAGAAGCAAGTCTTAGATTAAATAACTTGCTCAAAATCACCCAGTTAGTGTCAGAGTCAGAAATTGAACTCAAGGAGTTTGACTGCAGTGCCTGTGATTTTCATCATCATATGCTATTGCCTTTTCACTTTTGAAATTAACTCAGAACTCAAATCATTTTTTAAGTATTAGAATTGTTTACTTGTATAGTTCTCTGAGAGAAATATCTTACAAAGCAAATGGAAATAATGGGGTAATGACAGCCCTGATGGAATATACACAATGCAAATTATAATGCATGAGAACATTAAGCATAGAGCTCACTCATGCCATGTGAAGGAAGAGGCTTGTAGAAGAACTGTCATTTGTGATGTTTATTGAGAGTCCATTTAAAAGAAAAATTTGTCTTTTATCATCAGTTTGAAAAGCTTTAATGATCTATTTTCTGGCCTGCTGGAATATTTAAGTTTCCAAGGAAGCTGGTTAGTGCATGGCCTACTTCTGGCCATGTAATCTTTAGAATGGGGACAGAGTAATAATCATTTGAGAAAAACAAAAGATGTCCATATCTTTGGTTTCTCTAATGTCTTTGTAAACTTCAGATAATTTTGAAGTTAAGAAAGACGAAGGTATAAGGTGATAGGGGAATACCATAGCAATAGCCACCAAATACCAGAGTATATGAAATAGAACAAAAGAGCATTAACGTTATCCAATTTGTTTTCATATTTTCATAGAGAAATGATGTAATAGCTGCAATATCCACAGTCCCCGCACCCCCCACCCCCACTCCATGGAAGAGGGGCTGCGGGCAGAACTTTATATGCTTGCTCATTTCAGCCTTTATTGACACTGCCTAATATCCTTGCTTGTGTCCGCCAAGGCAGATAGCTGAGTGTGCAGCCCCCCATCCACACGTCAGGCAGGAGCCCAGTGCACGCCTCATGAGGGTTGTAGAGCATGTGGATGCTTAATCACTCTGCCAGGACTTCTGATTAGGACACTCAGTCAAACTAACAACCCTCCTGCACGCTCCAGGGCCTCTGCTTCCTTCACTTACACTGGCCTTTTTGGGAAAACTTAAAAGAATGCTTTGTAAGAAACTTTAAGTACTTTGTACCCTTGTAACAGAGAATAGATTTCTTCTCCCTATTTCATTCTAGACCATTCTTCTCTCACACGCCTGTCTCAGACTTTGCATTCCTTTGTTCAGTAACCCTGGTCCAGCACTTCCTCCACCTCCCTTCCATGTAACCTCAAGTGTTAGTGTGACAGAAGACTGCAGAATCTCCCATGGATTCTCCACAAATCAAACTATACCAGCCTTCATCACACCCCTCCATTTTTGGGGAATGGAGCGGGATCTGTGGTGTCACTGAGCTTTGCGAAGTGACAGAGTTGCCTGTGTGTATAACATTTAACAAGGGTGATTTAGAAAGTGAAAAGTGCTTGCTTTTTCCCAGCATAGGGTTTTGTTACCACAAAGGTTGAGAATGAAGCTTACAAGGAGCTAGAAATTTCACTGAGCCAATCCTTGTTTGCTTGATTCACCGAGGGCTTTGGAGTCATTAACACATTAAGCATTCCTGCAGAGTATGCCAAATTATATTATAAATCATAGCAGTAACACTAAATGTTTTAGTTGTACCTTATACTCTTGCTTAAGGAGAAGTAAATATAAAAACAAACAAATAGTAGAGACAGAATGAGGTGGCTTTGTGATTCTGCTCTTCTTCATACCCTGTCTTTGGGAGTAGGATTTTATTATGCAAATCATCACATAGCATCAATTTCCCCTATCCCACTCCCCTAGCCAACCCCCTACCCACCATCAATAAAAAATAATTTCATTTCATTTTTAAAAATCAGTGCTATACTGGTCACATGTGTTCATTTCCATTTAGTCTGTCTAAAACTGTGCCAGGAACTCTGTTTGGAAAGTACACACTTAAAACAAGCATCAGCTATCAACTTTTTTGTGTTTCCCAAGTTCAAGTCTCCCTGAGAGATCAGGCCACTGAAGCAGAGTATTTTATGACTCATTCATCTGCTTATTCATTCATTACAAGAAACATTGGAGTCTATAGTATGAAAAAATGAATTAAGACATAGTTTATGCTCTTAAAGAATTTATAATCCTGGGGAGCCGTTTCATTCACTGATCTGTTCCTTATTTTCTGATCGTGCTCTTCATGTTATTCCTTGCAGAACACTCTGGCTATGCATCACAATTACTGTGGAGCTTTTAAAAATTAGCATTGCCCAGGCCCTACCTAGATCCACCGAATCAGAATCTTGAAGCATCTGTTCTATTTTAAAGCTCACATGTATATCTAGGGTGTTGAGAAGCACAATTTATTGGTGGAAGGTACAGTATTTCAGTCAGCACACATCTGCATCTCAGTCCTATATAACTGTATTTTATTTACCATAATTTCTTTGTCGTTCCCTGTGATGTTCTGCTTACTAATCCTAGCCACTGTAATGCTTGCAGGTCAACACTGAAGTTATCTTGAGGCAGGTAAGACCAAGTTGCCACTAAATGCCAAAGTTAGTTAATTGTTTCAGGCTTCACGCTTTCTGGTTCTAAAACACTCACTATTTTCCTGTTGTGACTGCAAGGTTGAAATCCTACATAGCTATTCATCAGGCCAAAGGATGCAGCAGTGTTATCCAAAGGGCTTTGAAACAGGGAACCAAATGTAAGTTAAATGTGGTGGCAGGAGCCATTTCATAAAAGTCACAAGCTTGTTTTTGGAGTGAAGTGGGTACCATGTTGGCTTGGTGCCCACCCCCAAAAAACCCCCCAAAACAAAACTAGCATTGTCTCCTTAATTCAGTCTGCCTGGTACCTCTATCATAGTCTTACTATTTGATAATTTTGCCTCACTTATGGTCTTTCATTTTTGCCTTCATTCAGTGAATATTTATTGAATACCAGCTTACATCAGGCACTGTATTAGGGCTGCAGATATAGTGGTGAACAAAAGAGAAGTGGTTCAGTTCATTTCTTTGGGCCTTCCTCAGAGAAAATGCCATTTATTTTGCCAGTGTCTTAATGACCTTCCTCCTCAGCTCCTTACCCACTGATTAGCAGGAGACACAAATTACCTAAATAACCAATCTGGTTTAAAGTTTGAACTGTCACAGTAATTTCAACAGTCCCTTGAGATAATGTCATAAACAAGGGGCCTGTCTGCCTCTGGTTCTCAAAGGCGTTGTCCTTTGTCCACCCGAATGCTGATTGCTCTGCTGGCCTTTATGGCTGTAGGCTGCTTGATCTGAACCCAATAGTACTGAGCTGACTGGACTGCACCTTGGCTTCTCCTAGTGGTCCACTCCTGAGTCTGCTGCATCTCCCAGCCATTTCACTCTCTTGAAATATCTGTGTCCATGCCTAATGAGAACTATGGGAGCTCAAGATACCTAAACCTCAGGGTCTTCTCTGCCAGCACTGCTGCAACACTGAGTCACTGTGCCTGTACCCATGTTGTGGTGGAAGCCACGTGAGAAGTGATCTTGTGCTGGAGTCCCAGACAGATAGGAAAAGAGCACAGGCTCTCAGCCTTTGGCTTCATCCCCCATTTAACACACTGATTTCTCTGGGAAATCAGGGCTCCTTGGCTTCCCTTCAGCCCACCTTCCAGAGTATGGAAGGATGAGGCTTTCTCTTAACAATATAGCCTCCTTCTCTCCCTCTTCCTTAGACCTGGTGTGGCAGAACAGTTGAATGGAATATCTTTGCTACACTCCCTTTTGTGTAGGCTTGTTGGTTGATAGCCCAAAGAGAGAAAGAAAGAATTTTGGAAAGCCCTCTGAAGACTTACAAGGCGACTGTCATAGATTATACTGTAGTGTGTCATTGTTCCTTCTACCTTCTTGTTGCTGTATGACTGGCAGTGCCTCCTGTAAGCGGAGTACACCTTCTTGCCCTGTTGATGTAGAATTTAGACATGTGGCTTCCTTTGGCCAATGGCTTATTGTGAAAGGATGTGATATAGGTCACATCTGAGCAGATGCTTTGAGAGTCAGTGCAGGTTTCTACCAGCCCTCTTGCTCTATTGCTTCTGCTATGACAGTGGCATGACCAAAATAGGGACCTCTTCTTCAGCCTGGGTCAGAGAATAAGATGTGTGAAGCAGCAACCGAGCTGACACTGATGTACAGCCAAACTGTAATGTGAGTAAGAAGCTCAGTTTTGTTGCTATAAATCACTGAGACTTGGGATTATTTGTTATTGCAGCAAAGCTGACTCTATAATGTTTTGCATATCAAAAACCACACGTCACTTCCTTCTTTCTATTTATATTCCTGCTCTAATGAATCGTAATCTCTCCCCAAGCAGATGGATGCCTTGAGCCAGATAAGGTGAAGGTTATGCATTCAGAAAGGCAAAAGAACAAGCATCTTAATTCTTATCAAAATATGGCCATGCTACATAAAGAGAGGACCTTAATGTGGAAAATAATTTGAACTGTGGGTTTTTGGTTTTTGCTTGTGTGTGTGTTTGCTTTTTTGGTTTTGGTTTGTTTGTTTTTTTCTCTGAAAGAAAAACATAATCATCGTTGTGTTAATAGATGGTAGCGTGTGCTATGCATATTGCGCACCCGGTTGAAAATTAGAAGATGGTTCTTGAAGGATAGAACCTTAACTATTTTGAGGTTATGGTATTGTTGTAGAGACAGAGAAGGCACTAACCTCATTCAGTGGCAGATGAATTCTGGGTTGTGATGCCAGAATCAACATCTGCAGTTTGTGGCCAACCACAATCTGTCCTTATTTGTGTGGATGCAAGTGATTTAGCTCAGACTCTAACACCACTGAGGATTCTTCTTGCTATTTTTCATTCTACTGTATTTTAGGAATTTGCAAGTTATGGAAGGCTTATTTAGTGGTAAATACACCTGCTGTTTATTTACTTATGCCAGGGGCAAACAAAAGAACTGTTGGTCCCATAGTGATCATTTTAGCTGCATCTGTGCACACACGGTTATCAACAAGCATATACATTTTAGAAAAAGTAGAAAAATGTAGTAGCTTTTTCTTTTCGAAATGCTTAGGATTCCACTGGATTTGAGTGATTAGAATTTCCCTGCTGCTATGGTTCATTTCTGGTCTTGTATACAGAACTGCCCACCATTTTCTGTTTGAGAAAAAGCATTTCACTGTGCTCAAACCTGGGATTTTCTAAGAAAAAAACTAAGTCTTAACTGCAGATTATTTGTTATCATAAAGTTTACAGCTAGCTCTAGTAATAGATGTGTAGATCAGTTCTCTCATGAGTAAATAAATTATAAACTGTTAAGATCAAAATTATGTAAGGCCTAATCATTTATAAAGTCATTGATCATGTGCTACAAATTTGGAAAGAAAAAAAGCTAGATAAAACATGAAAAAATACAGTATTAGGTATGCTAGTTTATTCTAGTACAGTCAAATGCTATTTTAAGTTATAAGAAGATAAAGTAAATAAGTGGAGTACATTTTGTTCAAGACAAATGTGAATGGAATTTGCTTCATTCAAAGAAAAAAAAATTAGGCTAACAGTGATTGTCTCGGCCTATGTAAGCAAAGGCAATGAGAAGAAGTACTTTTTCTGGGTCAGATTTCAGAACTGATCCTATTTAAGAAAGAAAATCATAACTTGCTGATCCCCAGAAGGGCAGTCAGTGTGCAGCCACCAAACCTGGCTCTCCAGGGTAGCTGACTCCTTGCCTGCACTCATTCAACATTTACATCGATTTGCTTGCTCGATACCAGTCACATGTGCTGTCTCCTAGTTCCCCAACACACTTTCTCTGGGTATCTTCCACTGGTCCTGTGTAATATATTTTATTCCAAAGCCAACAATATTCCATATTTATACTCAGAGAACTAATTAAGTCATGAGTTACCTTTTAGTGCTTGGAATATGTGCACTGATAAAGATGAACTGGGACTTTAAGGAAACTGATCAGTCTGGGAGGTCTGAGGGTGGAGCTTGGCTCCTTGCACTCTGTGCAAGGAGTTCCTTTTATAAATCTCTGTGATTCTAACTTCCTGTCTCCTTGCTGTATATACCAGGGCTGTCCAGAAAGTACCCAGCCATGTAATATGAAAAATAGAGGCCCTTATGGCTGGATTTTTTCCAGACAGCCCTTGTATATATGTATCTTCCATCTTGGCATACAGCAGAAGGTGTATGTGGCTGTCAGGTCCATCTGTTCTGAGGCTGTCAGCACCTTTTTCTCTTTTTTCTTTTCCCCAGATAAATCCTTCTAATGATGGACTACCTAGTTGGTGATACTGTCCAGTCAACAGCACTGGACAATAACATCAACTAGGTAGTCCATCACTTGAAAATTTTCTCATAACCTGAAAAATGAATGCTCACTTCTTGAGTCCCACTGATTCACTTGTTACCATACCTTGGCAGACTAGAGATCATATATATAATCTTCATGCCTCTGTTTTGTTAGCTATTAGTAGTATGTATTTCTCCTTCATTTCTATCTTCCTCCAAGGCCCATTCAAATACCATTTCCTCTGAGAAGCCTCCCTCACACTTGTCTGGCCCCTGGCTGGGTGTTACCACTCTCATTTCTATCCTGATAGCATTGAATTATTACTTTCCTCAGAGAGTTTGTGGCATTTTGCCCTATATAATAGTTATTTGTATGTATTGTGTCTCTCTTCTACTAATGATGATAGTGACAGCAGCTACCATTTGTTGAGACCTTTCTTTTTCCCGGCCTCTGGGAAAAATACTCTATACCTCACAATAACTCTGTGAGTTAAGTATTACCCCACTTCTGCAAATGAGGACATGGAGGCTAAAAGGGCTTAATTAAGCAAGGTGGGCCAAGGTCATAGAGCTAACTATAGTAAAGTTAGGATTCAAAAACCAAATCTGTTCAACTCCAGCACACATGCCTTTAATCACCTCTCTCTTACTCAGTTATGAACTTCTTAAGGTTGTGAGTTAAGGGGGAATGGAAGAAACTCACATTTACTGAGTTATCTGTGCCTGACACTTGAAAAGCTTTCAGATACGTTACTTATCATGAGGTAATGTTATCATTCTATTTTACAGATGATTTAGTTCACTATAAACAAAGTGAACTATAAACACTATAAAAAGACAAGTAATAGACTTTGAGAAGATATAATATTTGTAGTACATGTAATTGGCAAAGGATTCAGAACCAGAATATAATCAATAAGGAAAAGACCAATTTCCTAATTTAAAAAAATGAGGAGCAAAAGACATGAACAGGAAGTTTATTGAAGGGGAAACCTGTAATATGAAAAACACATGATATGATACTCAACTTTTTTAATAATTAGGGAAATACAAGTTAAAACATTGAGATACCATTTCTTGCCCACAGTGTTAGGAAAAATTAAAATGCCTGACATCTAGTGTTGATAAATGAGAATGCTCCTGTAGTTTGGGTACAAAAGAAAATGATATACCACTCTGGAGAGCAATTTGGGACGCAAAGATTATCATACCCTGTAACCAACACTTCTACTTACAGATATATAACCTAGAATAATTCTCCCAAGAGGCATCTTCAGTGCCAGCATTATTTAGGGAATGGATAAATTGTGGTATTTTCACATAGTTGAAAATCATAGGGAGTTAAAACAAATGGTCTGCCAGACATCTGTTATTTTTTCTGTAATTTTCTCTATGATTGAAATATTTAATAACTTAAAACAAAATAAAAGATGAAACAAAATCTAGATTCCAGACCATGTTTTGTACTTTATAACACTTAATAAATGTTTATTCAATTAAACATTTATGTGCATAATGGTAATAGCAGTCACAAGGTGCTGAATGCTTGTTGCTAGGTGTTACATATACTTCATATTCTTTTCTTCTTTTCCCCACAACAACCCTGCAAGAAAGGTATTATTACGCCACATAGTACAGGCATAAATCGGAGATACTACAGGTTTGGTTTCAGACCCCTACAATAAAGCAAGTATCATAACAAAATGAGTCAAAATCCTTTTGCTGGTGGAGGGTCTTGCCCTCAGTTTGTAAAAAATGCAACACCTGTGAAGTGAAATAAAGTGAAGTGCAATAAAATGATACAGGCCTATAAATGAGGCAAATGAGGCTCAGGGAGGTGAAGCACCATATTTACCGAGTGTAAGATGATACTTTTTGTCTAAAATTGTTAGACCCAAAATTGGGGGTCATCCTATACCCAGAAGTAACCAGTTGATACCAATTTCTTAATGCTGGGTTAGAAAAGTAGAGGTCGTCTTATACATGGGGGCCTCTTATACATGGAAAAATATGGTTTGTCTTCTTTCATGATACCATGCTGATTTCTAAAAAATCCACTAAGTATTACCTTGGTGTCTTGAAAGTATTAATGCTCCATAACTTACGATCAGGACTTAACTTGAGTTCTCAGAAGAGTCTAGTTTAATATTAATAAAAAGTGAAATTTAAGCACTGTGAATGTTATATTCTCAAAGACGTTCATATTTGCTAATTCCCCTTATATTTTTACTTTTAGACTGTTGGAGGGATCACTGCTTTATTAGGAATGTGTGTGGACTATAAATAAGTCCAACTTCCTTTAATAGAGGCTTTAAAAACTCATTCTACAGATTTCAAATCTAGATGGTAAAAAAAAAGTCAAGAGAGGAACTTATTTCCGAAAAAGAAATAAATCAAAAAGCATTGTGCTAAAACAGCATGTTTCTCACAAGGAGACAAGTTTCTCATCACAAAGTCTGCCAGTTGCCACCTCCCTGTCCTGGCAAAGCTGTTTTCTGTCCAAACCCTTGACTTTCTTACTCTTTCCTCTGAGCCTTTGTACATGCCATTTTCTCTGAGTAAAATATTTGTCTTACCATCAAAGCTTAGGACTCCTTTGTCAGGTTGTCACTGTTAAGGCATTATTTGCAGCATTTCCTTTGAAAAGTTCTATCCTGGGAGACCTGGGGAAACTTAGGGGAGATGAAGATATCCTTGAATCACTATTGTTTAGGTGATAGCTACATGTAGAAGGTAGCGACACCTGTCAGAGACCCCTGATCTCAACATAGAAATGGACATAATTGGTGAGGCCCAAAGGAGGGGGCTTTTTCTATCTCCCACCTGCAAATTCCTGCCTATCTACAGATCTAGCAGATAATACTGAACCTCTAACCTCCTTCTCCACTCAGCTGTCTTTCTTAGCCCCAAAATTTGCCTCATTCTTTTATCCCAACCTCCTCATCTTCATGAAGCTTAATGTCTAGGGTCATTTTTCTGATCCCTCTGTAGTCATTCTGTAACAAACAGACATCTCAGAATTTTGTGATACTTACTTGATAGTTACTTGCTTATATGGAAAACAGTATGCTGCTCTGGAAATAGTGCTAGACCACTCAAAGGTTCTAGGGTCAGGCCTGGCTCTCTCATTTCATGGGTGACCCTGAGGAAGTGTCTCTTACCCCTTCCTATTGGAAGGACAGTAAACATTGGTAAGCTACAGCCAGCCTCTTCCGGCTCACAAAATCTGGTTGTTGAATTTTTGGGAATATTGCGAGCTTAAAAAAAGATATTCAAGTATCAGAATATTCCATTACTTTATTTCTCACTCTTTTTAATTATGTTAAAATATGCATAACATAAAGTTTGTAATCATTTTTACATCTACACTTCGGTTTCATTAAGTACGTTCACTTTTTCACACAGCTATCTCCAGAATCCATCTCCAGAACCTTTTTATCATCTCTAACTGGAACTCTGTATCCATTAAACAGTAACCCCCCTTCTCCTCTCCCCTGAGCCCCTAGTAACCAACCATCTACTTTGTGTTTCTATGAATTTGACTACTCTAGGTATCTCATGGGATAATACAATATTTGTGGGTTTTTTCTTTGTTTTTTCTTTTTTATTGTGTTAAAATACACACAACCTAAAATTTGCCATCTTAACAATTTTTAAGTGTACAACCAGTGGTATTAAATACATTCTCACTGTTGTGCAGCCATTACTACCGTCTATCCCATAACTCTTTCATTTTGTAAATTGAAACCCTGTACCCGTTGAATGGTAATTCCATATTCTCCCCTCCCCCCCCCATTGGCCACCGCCATTTCTGTCTTTATGCTTTTGACTGTCTCATATAAGTGGGATCATCCAGTAATATTTGTGTTTTTGTGTCTGGCTTATCTCACTTTGCCTGTTTTCAGGGTTTAACTGTGCTGTAACATGTATCGGAGTTTCATTTCTTTTTAAGGCTAAATAATTCCATTGTGTACATATGAGGGCTGTCGGGAATAATCCAGCCATAAATGCCTTATTTTTCATATTACATGGCGAGATACTTTCCAGACAGCCCTCATATATTAATACTGTATTTTGTTATCTGTTCATTCGTTGATGTACATTTGGGTTCTTTCCTTTTGTGAGCTGGTAAAAAACTCAGAAATTATTAAAAATTAAATTATGTAAACTTAAATTGTTATATGAACAACATAAACATTCAAAACTCATCATTTTGTAATTATCTATTCTCTTGAGATTATTTACATCTATTGTATCTGAATGGTGGAAACATTATTTAATGATGTGCTACTGTGCCTTCTCCCCAACTCTGGGTTCAGTAACTTCATATTGATGGCATGAAATTGGTCCTGGTAGGAGTACCGTATTCTCCCATGTATAAGATGCCCCCTACTTTTCTAACCCAACATTAAGAAATCAGTATCACCCAGTTACTCCCATGTATAAGAGGAATCCCAATTTTTGGTCTAACAATTTTAGACATTAAGTATCGTTGTATACATGGAAAAATATGATATTGACATGACAGAATTCAGCAAATACTACAAATCAGCGTTTCATTGTTTTGTTGATTGTCTAAACTTAAGAAAGTGACAAAGAAAATGTTAGTAATTCATTTTCTATGGCTATTACATTGTGAATGCACAAAAAAGTTGAGAAAATATTCTAATATTTGAAAATTATGAACTTAGTGAAGAAGTTGCTCATGTTATTGAAAAATGAATACAGTTCCAATGTATGGCTTTGTCATTTTACTTTTATTTATTAAAGTAAGGGAAAATATTAATTTATACATTCATAGTGAGCCTACACTCAAGAGAGCCAGTTGTTAAACATTTTTCAAACACACCACTGAATAAGCTCCGGAAGAGCAGGAGCTTTGTCTTGTTCATCGCTGCAAACATAGCACCCAGAAAAGTGCCTGCTTCTTGAACAAATGAAGACACAACTTCTTAAATTCTCAGCTTCCCTTCTGTGAACTGAGAACAGTGTACCTAAGCTGCTACCACATTGGTGTGTGGGAAGAGTACAGTGATATTCATAAAGATGAAAGTGCTTTATGACCAGGCAGCACTAAACAAATGTAAAGTACTATTACTAAGATAATGATATGATAATATACACTGAGTATATATTTTTTTCATATGTTGGTTAAAGGACTCTTAATGAAATAAAGATTTTTTACATACACCACTGGCTTCACCCAAAGAAAACACATATTCATTTTATTTCTTTAAATAATTGGCAGTCTTTTCTTTTTTCTAGTTCAATTCTAGGTGCTCTTGAAAGTACCAGAGAGATATATCCCTTTCACTGAAAGGGTTTACAATCTGCTTATAATGATAACTTATATAAAACACTTAGAGAACAGAAAAAATTAGGTGGTAAATATTTGGTATTAAACACTCTGCCAAGGATTATGATGTTTGTTCATTTTTTTTCCTTAATAAGATGCCAGAGCTATTTTGACTAACCTTTCTGATTATTAAAAATCCTTCTTCTGATGCTTTTAAAGTAGCATAGATTTTCTGGTCCCAGGCATCTTGGATGGTGGCACTAGATCATCATCAGTAAGCATTTACTAGATGATCACTGTATGCACTCACTGTGCTAATAAGAATGGCAACTCTACAATTTATAAAATTGAGTGAAATATGCCCTTTTGGAGGAAAAGGCAGATAAGCATAGATGCATTAGAAATGTATATACATATCAACAATTGGCCATCTCTCTGCCTCTTAACAGTCTGTCTTACTCTACCAAAAATCATTTCCCTGGAATAAATCGTCTGTGTCAGTAAGACCGAAACACTGGGAAACAAAGCGACAGGGCTGGCTTGGGATTTACGGGCAGAAGACTCTATTGAACCATATGAGAAAAAAGAAAAGGAAAGGATTCAGGCTGTGGAAGCCAGGGCTTTCTCTTTGCACCCTATATACTTTATCTCAGCCCTTAAAGTCAGACTAGAATTCTTAGGGGCACAGCCACTGACCCGTGCCTGTGGACTTGGTCTTAAACAAGTGCACAGTTTAAGAAGTTAGCAATATTTGTAATGATTACGCCCCAAAGTACTATTCTTTCTTTTTAAGGCTCCATATGCATAGACCCCTATCAGGTTTTCTTGCTGAGCGTTAATTACCCACATGCCTAACCTTAATCAAACTGTTCCTCATTACTTTATACAGCCATTAAGGGTAGCTCCGCACTTTATTGAAGGAGTTGACCCTCCCTCTGTTTAATATCTAAATCCCACTCAGACATGGTACAAACAGATCTGTGTTCACTGCTTAACTGTTCCTTTGTGACAAAAAATGATATATTTATGCATTCCATTTAAATTAACTTTTGTGAAAACGTGCCTTTCGAAGTTTTTTTCCATTAAGCCACGAAATCTAATCCCTTGATCTGAAACCATATTAAATGCTTTGGTAGTAGCCTGTGCTTTGAACAGATATTTCAAGTAGATAACATTAACTTAAATAATCCTACCACCTAATATATTCTCAGATAAAATATTGATTTAAATGCTAATATACATGTGTAGGGTTCCATTTTCTTTTCTTTTTCTTTTTTTTTTGTTGGATTCCCTGAATGGGGATGGAACCCAGGCCGTGGCGGTGGGAGCACCGAAGCCTAGCCACTACCCCACTGGGGAACCTCCCGGGTTCCATTTTCTTACTGCTCTTTCCTTATACACAAAAATGGATAAATGTTTAGCCTTTCCTAGACAGTCAGACTGTTGTGTAGACTGCAGCAGGATTTGAAAGCCATTTAACTTCCCCAAGTCTTCATGCTCTTACATCAGTGATGTGCCCAAATCAGCATGTGCTGATTGATTTATATAACAGTTTATAAAATACTTGCAGATATATGACCTACTTTGATTCTCTCAAAAATCCTGTGAAGTAGATACAGCAGGTATGATCATCCCCTGTTATCCAAGGCCACCCAGTTTATAAATAATAGAGCTACACTTGAACCCATGTCTTCATACTCCAGGACCTGTGCAGTGTCCACAATACTTTGCTGTGTCTTTACCACCTTTTTCAGGGTATAATGAAAAAATACATTTTTTGCATGTTAAAATATTAACTACATTATAAGGACCATGATGGTTTCTTGATAAAACACTTCATTGAAATAACAAATCTCTGCTACATCACTTGGCTCTGTTGGTCTAAATATTTTAAGTAGTTTTAGTGATTTTTAATGGTTTTCCCCTCTCTGAACAGATCTGCCACCACTCAGGGTTTGCAGAAGTTGCTATATAATGAAATCACTCTGTAGAGGATGAGAGAACTGGGAGGACTGTTAGCATAACTGATAACCAGCTTGATTTTGAAACCAAAGAGAGCGGTGCTTCCTTGGGTCCTATGAACTGATGGGAAAACGAGGTGTTAGTCTTTTCCATTAAATACTCTCTGTAAACGGGATTTTCTCCATATCTAGGCATCCCTTCGACCTGAATATTATATTGCAAACCTGATGCTGTGCTCTAGCAAGATAATAAAGCTAATGCACATATAAATCAACTGTTCATTTACTTAAAAGGATCCTGCTGTAAAGGAGGAAATGACTTCTACTCTGATCTTTGAATACTGGGCAAAGGCATATCATTCCTAAGTACACAGGCCTTCGCTGTGACACAACTGTTTCCATTTAACACACATTTTCCCCTAGTGCTGGCAAACCATGACAGGAAGCATGTAGACTTGGCAGTCCAACCCTGAAGTTTGTGTCTAAAGAATTATTGCAATTTATATACCAAGAGTCCAAATGACATTTGTCATTGGGCTGGGCAGACACTTTGGAAATTAAAAAGGATGACCTTATATCACTTAGCGAAATGAGATGTATCCTTAATGGAACTCGTTTTGAATAATTGTTCTTAGGGCAGCACTGTCCAAAAAAGAATATGTATTTTATATCCTTCCTTGTCATCAGAAGAAAGCACGCTTAAAATAGTCTCAGGAAGACTTGCTTGGTTCTCACTGAGAGCCTCATGGTACCATTTTTAAATTCCCTATTCCTAGGTGATGATTTGGCACAAATTTTTTCTTTTGAGGTGAAAAGCAGTGATCACAGTGCAATTGAAGATAGTACTATGCTTTTTACTGAAATTTAATGAACGGTATCTATTTTATTTTTCTTCCTGCTCCTTAATCCTTCAGAAGGCCTATAGTTTTCAAGGTTGAGCATATTTTTTAATCATTACATGTACAACATGTAATCAACAACTTACAGGTGCTGATACATTAGTTAACACTTTTTATGTCGCCCTTGTGTATCCCAGACACTGCTAACTTACTTAATCCTCCTACCAACTCCTCAGGTAGGATTCTTCTCCCCTTTTCACTGGGATGCACAGAGGTTAAATATATCATCTGACAACACGTAGCTAAGAAGGCTAGGGCTTGACATCAGAAAGTCTATCTCTAGTCCTTGCACTTGACCACTATGCCATAGTGCTTTATATTTGGGATTCCACAGGAAGACTCTTTTCCTCAGGATTTGCCCTGCCTGGCGTTTTTTTCTCCCCATCACAACTGCACACACTTTCCTACCCAGACACCTTCCCACTCCATCTCTGTCCTCACCTGCTCTAGTCAGGTGAATGTTGATCACGTAGTGATAAGATTGACTGGACCAACCCTAATGATAACTGTGTCCTGATAACTGTCCTGAGACTCTTGCATCACTTTTTCCTCTCAAATTTTTCTTCCTTTCACCTTTCTAAACAGTTGAAGTGAGAAACTGTCGAGGATAGCTGATACTATTAAAGTTTTCTTTGAGAGCTGAGGGAGATAATCTCATTTGGTCACCAAAGTTAGAACCCACCATAGGAGAGGTTGTTCCTGGCAACTAAGCTGGTACTCAGAACATATTTTTCAAAAGAAACACTTTTATATATGCTAATTTGTGTTCATTATTTACTTTCAGAACAGCATAGGCCTATACTTCATTTATCTGTTGATTCATTAAGTCATTTGTTCAGCAAACTTTTAAAGAGCACCATATGCCAGGTATTATCCCAGGCACTAGGTGTACAAATCGCCACCACTGGCTTAAGCCCACGACTGGTCTACAGAACCGAACCATGACTTACAGCCTTGAATCTATGAGAAAATAAGTTACTGATTAAGTCATTTCTTTAAGATTATACCTTTTTTATAATGTAAGTATTGCCAGTAATGATTGTCTTGACTTAAGGTGTTAAAGAAAAATTTAGAAGTTGGAAGTGCAAACTGCAAAAAATTGACTTTTAAAAACTAATGTGTCCTTTTCATTTGAGGAAGAACTTTTTAAAAATACAATAATTTTCCAGTAACCAATAGAGTTTTAGGTAAACCCAAAAGATTATGTTAAACCTGGATTATTTTATATACCCTGCAAATATAATTGAGATCAGTGAATAACAGTAGGGCACATTCTGTAATTTTTTTCTACCAATGCTTGTCAACATCATATCTTTTCCCTGCAGATGTTTGGGAAGTTGGTTACCAAATTTGAAAGTGGCATATCAAAGCATGTTATATTTTCTTTCATCTATGAATAGAATGGTTAGTCTTCTTTAATTTGGTAGAGAAACTTTATCACTTAATGCCATTTTCTGTTACAGATTTGAAATGGCTAAATACATTTAAATTCTATCATGATTTCTCACTAAATGTAATTAGAATGTGTAACTTCGCAAAACCTAGAGGTGTCAAAAGAATGATGTTATTTGCAGGCTCTAGGAAGATTTAGAGTCTCTGCAATACCCAGGAAGAGTTTGGAAATGTGCACGCACGAGATCACTTACTCTGTTACACATATACATCCTTCTTGTGCACTGATGTCTGCTTGCCCCACTTCTGCTCCTGCCCTCTGAGGCTCTCTTTTACCTACAGTCTCAAGATCCAAGCCTATTGGTTTGTCAGGAGCAATTCCAAGCTGGAGAGAGTCTTCTGCTTCTAATCCTGACTGGTATTCAGTAACGCATTTAGTCCTCTGGACTTCTACATAAGCATCAGGCTTCATTCTGCCTACCTGCCTCCACCATGTGAAGCCAGTCTACCTACCTGGTTTTCCTGCCCCTTTCCATATAATCTTGCATGGACTTCCTAGCAAACAGCCCAGGTTCCACTAAACACCAAGAACTGCTGCTGTGCTAAAGTGACAGGCTCCACCCTGCATAATCAGTCCATGTCCAGTTACTCCCCATCACTTATCCTCCACATTCAGGAAGCTGATTTCATAAGTGACCCCAACACCTGCATGGGCGTGTCTGTGTTTACACCCTCACCCATCCTCTGGACTACTTTCTTTCTCTCCCACTCCCTGTCCATGTCCTATGAAAAGCATCTTAATCCCACCTCTGTTTTGAATCTCCAGTGATCTTCACCTTTTCCTAGTTTTCTCTTTCATTTACAGACATTCCCACACCACCTAACACTACTCAGGTGTTGTTCTTTTATTGTCTCATCTATCAGCCTTCACTCTTCTAATGAGTTTGTAAACTCCTGTGAGGCCAGAAACAATTTCTTATTGTCTTTATCAATAATACTTATTTCAGTAAGTAATGCTTGATAGTAACATTCCAGTGACATAACAGAGATACAATTTATTGAGCTTCTTCTGTATACTAGGCACCAATACATTATCTCATTTAGTCCTCACATCAACTCTATTCTTACACCATTTTTGCAGTTGATGCTATTGAAATAGCATAGCTAATAAGTGGTAGAAGGGCAAGGATTTAAACCCAGGTCTCACTTCAAAGCCCATGAACGTAGACTACTACATTTCATTTGTCTTCAGTATATCTGTGCCTGGGGAACAAACTGTAGATAAGCAATAACCATTTTAGGAGCTTGGGAATTCCTAGAGGGACTTATTCATTAGTTTTATCTATATTTGTCAGTATCTGTTGAATCCTTAAAATGAAGAGTCTTTCTTTAGAAACTTGTACATAGCAGTGAAAGTGGACAGATGGTGAATTCAAGAAGCAGAAAGAAGCAGCAAACAGTAAAGACAGATGCCCACAAATATGAATTGAACAGCCCAATTGTTCCCTCTTTAACCCTTAAGCTTGAAACCCGATTTGTGATCTCACCAAAAGTCTAGTGAAAACTGTTCCTCGAGGCCCCACTAGCATTTCCTCAAGTCCCATCCTCTTTGACCGCTGTGTAGCACTTCCCATTGTAACCTCTGCATCCTTGAGCCTCTTTCCTTCTTTATTTTCTGTGACAGTCTGCTGACCCTCAGATGATTACTCTGCCTACTTCTTTCATTTCATTGTCTGGCTCTTTCTCATCCTATATGCAAGCATTCCCCAAGGTTCTGCCCTTGGCCCTCTTCTCTTTCTAAACTTTCTCCCTTGGCCTCATCCATTTTCATGGTGTCAGCTCTCATTTGCATGCAAAATACTCTCACATCTGTAAGCTTCAGCAATCCAGACCTCTCTCCAGGGCTTTAGTCCTACATTTCCAACAGCTTGTTGGGAGGCTTCACTAGCACTTTAGTGTGTCCAAAATCACACTTCCTCTGTTTCTCTCAAGCCTCTTGTTTCTCTCCTGGGGAACTTATTCTTGAATGACATCAGCATTCTTCAAGTCACATTTGATTCATCCCTCTTGGTGATCCCCAGAGCAGTCAGGCGCCCAGACCTGTTGATTTTATGTCCTAAATATCTGTTGGCTCTCTTAGTTCCCATTGCCACAGACTTTATTACTACCTGATTAGTCTCTCCAGAGAACACTTCGGATCATCTTCAAATTAAGAAAATGGATAAAAGGAAAGAAGGAGGGAGGGAAGAAGGGAAGTGAAAGGAAGGGAAGGGAAGGGAAGGGAAGGGAAGGGAAGGGAAAAGACTTTTTAACTAGGCATCCAAGGCTCCAGCCTCTTTTCTTCCTTTCTTGATCCACCAAGCACAGCAGACCCCTCTGCCACTCTCTCTACCTCTTCTATCTGTATCTCTCTCACTTGTATTACAGTTATTATTAGTATTTATGTTTTATCTCTACTACTAGAGATCATGGACTCTTATCTCATTCACTTAGGACCCCAACACTATGCTTTAGCACTTAGTAGGTAACTAGTAAAGTTTTTCTTGTGTTGTTGTTGTTTTTAACATTGAGTGTTGGAGTATGACTTTGACAACACCTGTTCTGAATTGCTGCTCTTTTTTTTTTTTTGACATTTTAAAAAGGTTTAATGAACATTTGAGGATAACAACGTACATTTTTCACAGCAAGTCTGCAAAGCTGTGTTTTTTCACCTAAATGTTGTAAATTCTTGATTTGATGGTGAACTTGAGTCTGTGGATTACCTCTGAGCTATGGGGTCCTAGATGGAATGTGAGAGGCAGAAAAGTGAGAAAGGAACTTAAAATTGTGGCAAGATTTAATCATATTTAGTTACTGCTCTTTTGCCTCGCCTGAAAACTAAATGGAAGATTTCCCCATGGTATGCCTGTTGGGTTTACCTCTCTTTTGGTCCTTTCTGTGTCTCAAATACCCCTTTCTTTCATCAGGAACATTGCTTGTGGGGTCTAATTTAGGGAAGAGGCTCTTTCAAGGCTTTATCTCCGAAGTTAGGCATCTCTGTGGCTCTATAGAGCTTCTAGTCACTGGTTATTTCTGGGAGTATCACAGTGTTCTGTAACCAATTGGGTCTTCTGCTTGAGTGTAAAGTGAGGACAGAAGGTGACTTGCTGCCCCCATGAGTATTTCTGGTAATCCATAGCCACGCCAACCATGGCAGAATGTTCTCTCAGCAGAACAGATGCAACCAATTCCAGAGATTGAATCTGTCCTAAGCATAGCCTGATCAGTCTTCATGGATAGTTTTCTTAGAAATTAAAATGAATTATTATGGTCAACATGGTCCAAATATAGTATAATAAAAAAATTTTAAATCCTTTTGAAGTTCACTGTATTAGAGGAGTAGCCTTTATACGGTATGGAAAGGGGGAAGATAGGAATGAACCCTGTTGTGTTGGATTAGGATTAGAATTAGAGATATCGGTGTGAACTCATGGTTTTTAATATAGAAATATAGAAATATGAAAATGGTTACAAACATACGCTCTCAAACATGTTTTCTTTACTCTGTCACTGAAAAGGACTGAAAGGAATGACACTCCACTAACAATTAGCACACAACACCTTAGATGTAGATTTTTTAAATACCATTCTCCACTAGAGAAATCAGACATCTTGGAGAAATAGCTGATTGCAGGCTGGAACGAAGAAAGGATAAGATGAGCCTGGAACATCTGATTGTGCCAGAAAGTAAGAAAGTGCTCAAATAATGATAAAGACCTGTCAAAAAGTCACAGGAGCCAATTTAAGAGGGCTCCCATTGTCCAAATCTGGGACTATTTAGCATTGAAATAAATGATAGTAACAGATTATAATCTCTAGAATAAAATGAAGATCCATGAGTCGATACTGATATAATAAATAAGTGAATAAATACATTAATAATAGAGAAAGAAAGCTCTCCCGTATAGTAAAATGCCAAATGATAAATGAGTAAAGAATGATAAAGTTAGAAAAATCACCATTTGACAAATATCAAGGTAATAATTGATTTATGCAAGAATTATCAATGGGTTCTAAACTAATGAATAAAAATTTTATGAGGAATGGGGTCTCTACATAGTCTGAAAGTACTTATTACAAAAATAAAAATAATAACTTTGTAATAGAAAAACCTGTCAGCTATCATCTTCACTACAGATCTAAGTTTTTATCAACAGTAGTGGGACAGACTGACATCGTGACCTCCTTATGTGATGAAATGAGAAGGACACAACATCCCTTTTGTAGAATTCCTGCCAAAATGCACAGCATCGATCTACTCATGAAAAAACCTCAAACTCAGATTAAGACTCGTTGTTTTATGGATATAGTTTCAGTTTTGCAAGATGAAAAGAGTTCCACAGATTGTTTGCACGATGGTGTGAATATACATAACACTACTGAGGTGTACACTTAAAAATGATTAAGATGGTAAATTTTGTATATTTTATCACAGTTTTTAGCAATCAAAAAAATTAAGGAACATTCCACAAAATGTCTTTAATAAGTCATGAAAGACAAAGACTATGGAACTGTTCCAGATTAAAGACGACTAAGGAGACCTGACAACTAAATACAATTTGTGTGATTCCGGATTGAACACTGGACTGGGAGGCAGGGGAAAAAGTCTGTGTGTATGTGTGTGTGTGTGTGTGTGTACCAAAAAGTGTATACATATTTTAATAAAAGAAAAAACTGTATTAAAATTGTAATACTCACTATATACTGATAACAAAAAATAAATACAAGTCACGTTTGACTTCTGCAATTACAAGAAATATTCAAAGTGGTTACCGTCAGTATTTATGTAATGTGTAGATAACATCTCTTAAAATGTATATATACTTTTTGGCACCCCCAGTATGTGTGTGCGTGCATGTGTGTGTGTGCAGAGAGAGACGGCCAGTGCTGTAAAGTAAAATATTGTGACAATTAGTTTAAATATGAATAAGGTCTATAGATGATAGTATTGTATCAGTATCACCTTCTTAGTTCAGATAATTGTACTGTGGTTATGCTAAAGAATGTCCTTGCTCTTAGGAAACATACACTAATATTTGGGGAATGAAAGGCCATCATGTCTGTCACTTACTCTTAAATGGCTCAGAAAATAATAATAATATATAGAAACACATATATAAAAGAGAAAGAATGACTAAAGATGGGGAAATGTTAACAATTAGGGAATGAGGGCAAAGGGAATACAGGAGATTTTATTACTATTGCAACATTTCTGTAAATCTGAAATTATTTCAAAACAAAAAATTATAAGCAGGAGGTCAGTGTTGGACATGTGGAGTTTTGAGATATCTATTAGACATCTACATGGAAATGTCAGGCAGGCAGCTGTACTGTATTCTGGAGTTGAAAATAAAAATTTGGGTTGAAGATTAAAAATTGGGTGGTGGGGGGGTCTACAGATAAATGGCATTTAATGCTATGAGACTTGACAAGATTACCAAGGGAGTAATTTTGGAAAAATAGAACCAAGAACTGAGTCCCAGAACAATACAACATTACTTAATTCATCTCTCTCTCTCTATAATGTTCTTGACTTCACTTTTAGTCAGTTATCCAAGACAAAGAACTTGGGATTTGTTTAAAAGTAAATCGTGAGGAGAGAAGAAAGAGTTAACAGCTGAGGAATGGAATTGTTTGTTTCCTATCTCCAGCATTTGATGACTCCAGCTCATTTTTTCCCCCAGACGTTTTGGTGCCTGGTTGTCAGCAGGTTATCCACAGAGATTATCTGTGTTCTAGATAGTGGAATCATCTTGCATGGCCAAGAGCAGCTGGATAGAAATAGGCCTGCCTATCTCATGGCAGGGCAGAACTTTGGAGTGCAAATAGTCTTTTATTCAAATCACAGGCAAACTTCCTGATGCTGAAATCAGTCCTCATCTCACAAGCTCATCTCATCAGTTTCCTGAAGAAAGCAGCTGTGCTCCCAGGGATAGAAACCCCTGGTTAGTCATAATTAGATCTAAAAGAGCACCCCTTGTTTTCTTTTTAGTGTGTATGCCTTAGTGTCTGCCAGTGCTAATTGCAGTAGAGTTTGAGGTAGTTGCTCTTAAAGTGAGTGAGCTACAGAGCATGCCATGTTGGATCACATTTGCATGGCCTCTGATCAGTCTGTTTGTTCGAAACTAATGTCAAAGGTAGTGTGTAGTGTTGGCTGTAACTTTTAATAAGGAACTAGAAATAGAACACTGTTCACCCATATGGAGACTTGTCATCAGAGAACTCTGTCCTTTGAGACCTTTGCTGTGTCCTGGAAATTATTCCTTTACTCATCTTCTAGAAAGCATCTTTCACTCCAACCAACTAATAATAAGCATACCTAAATCTTGTAGAGCACTTTGCAACTTCAGGCACTTGTATATCCATTATCTCATTTAATATTGGCAACAGAACAAAAAGGACATAGTCTTATTCCCATTTTGTAGAGACAGAAACATAGCTTAAGATCCTATACCACTTGAAAGCAGCTGTGACTCTTTTCCCTAATGAATTGGTAAGGCAAGTACCACAGTTTCCACAGTGAACCAGTTGAGAAAATGCAACTATTTTAATCCTGTTGTATAATAAAGTCTCTCCAGTGTGAGAAATACCTCACACAAAAGATAGAAAAATTTTAAAAGATCTACCAGAGGCAGCTGGGTGGGCTAAACCTCATGAACCTTGAGAAATTTATCTTTTTTTGATGTAATTTGGAAACAACAGAAGTCACAGTGACTGAAATTATTGTTTCTTGTGTGGTGTGTAACCATTCTGGTTTTTCTGTAAATCACGGTGATAGAGGCAATATATTTTCTTGTCATCATTGGCAAGTATCTTCTAGATTATAGGGAGAAAACTGTCACTGTCAGACTTCAACAATATAAAAACTCACCTCTAAAAATCAAGTCCAAGGAAAAATGTCACTCACTTTGACAACAAGGCTACATCAAGAAAACTCAGGGGAAGGGAGACAGTAGTCAAGAAGATAGTTTCTTGTATGGAAAAAGACTAGTCTCCATGGGCAGTTCTGGCACCCTAGGTTGTTGTCAGCAGGCACCCTGGAGGGAATGTGATAAACCATAAGAGAATGTGTTGGTACAGAGTCTAGCGGAAGTAACATCTGCACTTGAGTTAGGTCTTTATTACAAAATCATAACCATACATTCTTATGGTTACACAAATAACACCCCTTTTATATGAACTGGTAATCTATACCAAATCTTTTATTATAAAATCATAAGCATGTGTGGTTACGATTTTGTAATAAAACCACAACTCAAGTCCAGGCATTACTTCTGCTGGACCCTGTGTATTCTTTACAGCCTTACTACAATAGGAATTTCTATTGAGCTTGGCCCATTCTACTTTCATAGAACCAGAAATATGTTCTCTTAAGAAATCTCAAGAGTGGTGTCCTCAGGTATGGGTTGGGGAGAGGAGTGGGCAGAAAATAAGGACAATGATGAAGGCTGGTTTTAGAGACTTAGAGCAAAGATTCTGTGAAGCACAGCAGGTAGAGTATCCACTTTGCGTGAAAACCAGATAATTTGAGTTACCCTCTAGGTCTTTATTATCGTAAGGATCATTTTCCTTCTGGTGCCAGCAGCATTCTTTTGATAAGACAGGTTCCTATGTCTCTCCCCATGAAAGTGGGGGCTCAGCCGTCCTTTCTTTTCCTTCTACTAGTCATGACCAGAGTATTTCCTAGCAGAGCTTATTTGGGTTTGTACATTCTGGTTCAGTAGTTCTCACATTGGCCCCACCTTGGAATCATTGGGTGTTTTAAAGAAATACTGATGCATGTGTCAGTTTTTAAAAAGTGCCCCACATGATTCTGATGTATAACCAAGGTTGGTAATACTGTTCAAGAGCAGTGATTCTCAAATTTTGGTGGGCAGATGAATCTGAGGAATTTGTTAAAAAGTCGCTTCTGGTTTCAGTAGCTCCATGGTGGAGACTGTATTTTTAACAAGTTATCAGGTGTTATGGTTTTTTGGAACCATGAGGTGCAAAAAATTTACAGCAATGGCTCTCAAACTCTGGCTACATGATAAAAAAAAAAATCACTTGAAGAGACTTCTAGAGTCCTATTCCACATGTAAGGAGCTTGGAAGTTGCCTCTTTTTCCTAACAAGTAAAAAGCTGAACAGACTAAAAAATCAACAACTCTTCTTGGATCCAGAAGAGAGGAGAGGACACAAACCACTACCCCCAAGATTGGAGAGACAGGTGAATCTAGGGAGAGATGGCTTATTGGAGCAGAGACTCACAAGCAAGTGAATGGAAACTAA
The DNA here is from genome assembly GCA_004026885.1 of Lyroderma lyra. Lineage (NCBI taxonomy): Eukaryota > Metazoa > Chordata > Mammalia > Chiroptera > Megadermatidae > Lyroderma > Lyroderma lyra. The sequence continues at coordinate 170,572 of PVJL010001593.1, read as the reverse complement.
GGGAACCAGTGTTGAGGTAGGAAAACCTGAACTGTTATTGTCATATTGCTGGGGACTCAGTGTGGACAACTCTGAGAGTTAAAAATTGTAAGGGAATCCAGTCATAGTATGTCCCTCACAATATTGTAAGATTTGCTACCAGCAGCTCCTATAGGTTCCTGCAGTAAATATCAGAGAAAAATCCCTTTGCCCTTTGTGCAGAGGGAAGGAAAGCGGAACCATTTTGAAATACATCAGAGATCTCTGTTTCTAGTAAGGCCAGCCCTCAGGAGAAACTGGGTAACCAGATCCTAATCTGAGAGAGTAAGAAGCAACAGGAACTTTACATTCATTGCTGGTGGCAATTTAAAGTGGTATAGTCATTTTTGGAAGACAGTTTGGCAGTTTATTCCAAAACAAAATACATGCTTACCATATAATCCAGTAATTGTACTCCTTGGTATTTACCCAAAGAAGTTGAAAACATATGTCCAAGAAAACCTGCAATGAATGTTTATAGCAGTTTTGTTCATAATTGCCAAAACTTGAAAGTAACCAAGGTATCCTTCAGTAGATGAACGGATCAATAAATTGTGGTATAGCTAGGCAATGGAATATTATTCAATACTAAAAAGAAATGAGCTACCAAGCCACGAAAAGACATGGAAGAAACTTAAATGCATATAACTAAGTAAAAAGCTGATTTTGAAAGGTTACATACTGTATGATCCAATTGTATGACATTCTAGAAAAGGCAAAACTATGGAGACAGTAACAAGAGCAGTGGTTTCCAGAGGTTAGGCAACAGTGAGGAGTGAATACAAAGAACACGGAGGATTTTTAATGCAGTGAAACTACTCCATATACTACTACAGTGGTGGATATATGTCATTATGCATTTGTCCCAACCCATCTAATGTACACCACCAAGAGTGAACCATAACGTAAACTATGGACTTCGGAGGATAATGATGTCAGTGTAGGCTCATCATTTGTAACAATTGTATCACTCTGGTGGGTGATGTTTACACTGGGATAGGCTGTGCGTGTGTGGTCAGGAAATACAGGGGAAACTCTGCACCTTTTTCTTAAGTTTTCTGTGAACCTAAAACTACTCTAAAAGAATAAAGATTTTTTGAGTTTAAAAAAAATCACTTGGAGAACTTTTAAAATATACCAATGTTGGTACCTACTCAGACTGATTAAGTCAGAACCAATAGGAGATGGGGTTCAGGCATGAGTACTTTTTTAGGCTCCTTTGGTAATTCCATTGTGTAGCTGGATTTGAGAACTTTGGTTCAAGATTTTTACTGTACTAGCCACTAACCACATGTGGACATTTAAATTAAAATTAGACTAAAAATTCAGAGCCTTAGTTGCATTAGCCACATTTCAAGTTGCATCAAGCCTTAAGTGGTTAGTGGCTTCCACATTAGATAACGTAAATGTAGAATATAGCTGTTAACACAAAAGGTTTTAATTGGCCAACACTATAAAATCTACAGCAACTCTATACAACAGATACTCCCAACGGAGTTGTCTTATTTCTAAAATTGTCACTCTCTGTTCTCTTAGTTAGAAAACAGTAAAATTTGATCTAAAAGGAAGCCAAATGATGGTAGTTACTATTTATTTCAGTTTACAATAGTTACTTTCAGACAATCCTGTTCTCCTATCCTCCTAGTAGAATTTTCTATGAATTTGGGAAAGAACAAATTGATTGATCAGTGTCTCTTTATAAGAAGCGATGCTTGTATCAGAAGTTGAGAAAAATTTGTACACGTGTAATGGGAAGTAGACTGAAATAGGCTCTTTGTTACATGCTAAAGTTGTTTGATGACATGTATTTATTAATATCAACATTAAACTTAAATGAAAAATTAAGTAATATTATTTTTTTTCCTTTTAAGAAGTCACAACTTTCCCCTCAAATAAATAATTGGTCACCCTCAGGATGCCCAAACAAAATTGGATATTTCTGCCATAGGGACAATTCTCAAGTCTCAAACTACAAGTCATATTAAAACAAAACAAAAACAGAAGTCAGAATACTCGCCAGTTAGAAGTCTGCTAAAAGAACACATTTCAGTTTTGGTGTGAGACTCATTAATGGAGAGAATATTTGTAGTCTCTATTTCTAAATCTAAATTTATAACAGAAAGCAAGTATTCCCAGTAGTATTTTTTTTTTAATGAAAGATACCTTATCCTCAACTAACTTAAACTTTAAGGAATTTCTGTATCGCTTATAGTTCATCTTGTTGGGAGTCAAGTTTGAGTTTTGTCTATCACTTGTTTTCCCCCTGGAAATCTAGTAATTGGAAGTAGGCTGCAGGGCTAGAGCATTGCACTGTATTAGAGATTTCATTTTTGAGCCATCTCCTGAGGAATATTAGACTGAGTCTCAAGTTTAGCAGAGCTAATACATAAATGCAGGTCACAGAATGGAAGAATGCAGAACAGGTTGGAGCCCTGTTTAAAAATATCAAGTGTTTCCTCATTTCGTAGGCCCAATAAATCTTAATGGAGAAGAGATTATGGATTTCTTGGAGCAACAATTGTCTGGATTATAGTTCAAGAATTGTCATTACTGAAGAGAGTTCAAAAAGTCCCTATTTGTCCTAACTGTAAATGACTTGTCCTGGGAGGGTATTAATAAATAAGCCTGGTTTGGTGACGAGTTTTGGAATGAGTATCTGGAGCAGTGCTGGTCTGAGTGCGTAAAATGGAATTGCAGCTGCTGCAACAAGGAACTATCCCAGGCACTTGAGGCTCATTTGTATAAATGCACTGATGCTGTGGGTGCTGCATACATCAAAGCCACTGCAGCAGTCCCCAACACAGAGCCTAGGAAAACAGGATTGTTCTGCAGCTTTGCTTTCACATCAGAGTTCTACTCCATAATCTATTGTCCTTTAACTGGGACAAACAGAGCTGAGTGTACAAAGCAAAGAACAATTTAAGTACAGTCCTCAGAAATAATTGGCATCTTAGGGTAAGGTAAAGTCCCACAATGGTAAAAATCTTAGCTCTGGCAGAGACCTTGAAAGATCATTTAGTCCATCTTCCACTACCTGTCTTCAGTATTTAAACCTTTCCAAATAGATAAGGACTGATTCTACGTTTTAGGACTTCCAAAGAAAAGTACTTGGCTCTCTTAGAAACCTGTTCTGATATATAGTACCATTTTCACTGTTTGTAAGTTCATTCTTCAGTGAAGCCAGATCTATCATATTGCGGTTAAAATTAGTTTTATTTGTTCAGTCTTTAGTGGAGACACAACTAGTCAGTATCCTTTGTGTAAAAGTTACTGAAAGTCAGCCCCCGTTAAATTACTACTTCACCCTTCTTTTCAGTGACAAAAATGTGTTTCCTTAAATATTTTTCTATAGTCTGGTTCTTTGGCTTCTTATTATTCTTTTATCTTCTTCAGCTTCTCCATGTTAGTCTTTGGTTGTAATATCTAAACTGGATCCAGTGCTGTAGAATTAATTACCTGATAAGTACTAAGTAGACTGAGAAACTCACCTCACGACTCCTAAATACCAGCAATTTTTGCTTTGCATGATGCTGTGAGACTATAAAAATGACCATAGGAGACCAAAAATAACTGGGCAAGATAAGGCTCTTATAATGTGTTCTTAATAATCATTGGGGAGATTATGACTCATAAATGTGTGTCAGAACATTTAAAACTCTATTCCTATTATAAATGTGTAGAGAAATTTTTTTAAAACAGTTGAACTAATATGGTTATACTGTAAATTTAAATATTATAAACATTGAGAATTAAAGTACTGACGTACTGTAGAATTGTACACCTGGAGTCTGTAATTTTTATTAACCAATGTCACTCCAAGAAATTTAAAAATAAAAAAACAGAATTAAATAATACTACCAAAAAAGGTACAGTAGACTCTCAGTTAACCAGGGGGACTGGTGGATGCTGGATAAATGGAAGCAGACTCTCATTGACCGGAACTCAAGCAACCAGCACTCTCAAGCGACTGGCTTGAGTTCAGTTAATGGCGATTATACTGTATTTGTTTTTCTTTGCAACGAACTTCTCCAGAGTAGTTTGAACGGTGCTTGCCTTCTTGTTGTCATATAACTTACGGTACTGAGCACACATCCTTTTTGTGCCTTGAATTATCATATTCCTTTCCAAGTTTGAATCAGCTTCCAGCATTTCATCCTTTGTACTTTCCAAGTCATGCAGTACCTCCAAGAGTTCTTTTAAAGTGAAGGGTTTTTTTGCCAGCATGGCTTCCCCTGGGACATCTTTTTACCTGTCATCACAACCACGTTCCTCGTTTATGTTGATTAGTGTGCCTTCACGAAGCTGCTCTGGTGCATAGCTGGAGTCGCTCAAGTGGCAGCACCGTCAGCAATCCGAGTTAGCCATGTCTTCTGTCACTCTGTTTACACTCCAGCATTATTATCACTTTTTGTTTCTTTGCCGCATTTTCATCTTTGTTGGCCATTTCCCCCTTTCCACGAGCAATTGCATTTTGGGATTTACCAGTAGGAGACAAGGAGGCAGTCCCACTATAGACTTGGTTGTTTGTGTGTGAACTGAGTACCAGGTGTACGGTCACCGATCACTGACAGACTTTGGAAGAAGTGACGTGATTTGTCACTGATCATGATGCACATCTGTTAATTATATTGCGATTTGTGAACCAAATGGCTGGCTGTGAAATTTGTACCTTATGCAATTACTCACAGTCGCTATACCATGGCAACTGAGATTTAAACCCTGTTCTTGGGGGACTAGTTTTATATAACTAAATCGTTGTAACTGAAATGCCTGCATTTTAGAACAATGCAGTGTCAGCCTCATTCAGTTTGTACATCTACGCTCCAGGTCCAGTGCCAAGGTCTGGTTCCTCGTCAGTTTGTAATCCACTCTGACGCTTAGGTCTTGTTCTGGCACACAGCCTTGCCCACTTCATCTTAGTGAGGCTTCTCTTCCTTCTCCAGGGATACTTCATTGGATTACTCCCCTCTGATATTTGTACTTTGGGTTTCCAACCACCCCTTCATCCTCTAAGGTTCTTTAGAATACTGATTCCCCTCCCAGGTTTACTATCATTTGCAAATTAAGTAGACATTTCCTCATCCATTGATGTTTATACGAATTATCCCCACAGCATGTCAGTTGCTGATTTCCTGCCCAGGTTGACCAGCCAATTCATTGTTGTCGTTCCGGACTTACAGTCTTCTCAGTTCTGTTGCCTACGACTAGTGGTTCCCAATTCTGGTTCATCATCAGAATCTTCTTCCCAAGCCCTGGGAATCGGTATGTTTGAATGCTCCCCATGGAGTCGGCTAGGTTCGGTCTACAATAGAAACGATGCTTTCCTAGTTAGTAACCTTATCATAGACTACTAGAACTTTAGAACTGACAAACAGAGTAGAGGTCCTTTTGTCAAACCTACTCATTTTATGAGGCAACTAAGACTCAGAGGTGCCGGATACCTTGGCCATGGTTTCACAGTTACAGGCAGAGTTGGGACTAGAACCTGTGTTTTCAAATTCTGACTCTAGTACTCTTTCTACCCAATTACCATCATATGAGACACAATCAAAATGATTGACTGTCAGCTTCTTCAGGTTCTCCTAAAGTGATACATATTTTTTCCCTGGGTATGAGTGTATCTGTGGAATACCTTCTGAAGAGAGCTATTCAAATAAGATTCTCTGTAGCAAATGGGAAAGGATTTTTCAAGTAATAGGTGCTCTAGGCCCTAGAGAAACTCTGGAAGCCTCCTCTCAGCCCTGCTCTGCTGTTTATTCTCTGCCTGCTGTGTGCCTGTGCACGGTGCCCAAACGCTGCCTCCCCCATGACACAGTGCTGGTTTCCAGTGTGTGTGACTACCTACACTGCCCGACAGGAGAGGAGGAAGGCAGAGGGCACAGGATGTACCATTGTGTAAAGCTTTTTCTATTTCCATGAGATACTCTCACAGCTCAACAAAGACTCTGGCCTTCGGTTATGCTGACAGAGGAAAATGAGTCTGTCTATAATTCTGAGAGAAGCACTGAGGAGCGGAGCGTCTATCCCTTTGATATGTTGTTTGGGTTCATGAAAAATAAATGGGGAACACTGAATAGTATGTATGAACTGCTGAAGTTTACATACTGAGTCTAGCTTGGAAAAAAAATCATAATTTGTCTATCTCCTAATCTCCATGAGCTCACCTGTCATAGACAACAGTGTTTGAAATTATATGTCTTGTAGCACTTTTAAATGAGGAGCTGCATAATCCTGGGGAGCTGTGGCCAAGGGGCTTCCTATACAAACCATTTTTGCCTTCTCTCCAGTGCACACGCTGCCCCCCCCCCCGCCCAGCCCCCAACCACTCCCTGGTCTCCCACTAAACCCGAGAAGGTGAAAGGTAGTATCTTACAGAATTGTGGAATTTGAGAGCTGAAGAGGCCCTAGCACTCGGTTTCTATTCCAAATTCTTACTTTTTCCCCCCTGAGGCCCAACATGGTGAACTGACTTAGCTAGTCACACAGCTTGTTTGAAGCTGCACGTGGACTAGAGCTCACATCTTCTGACTCCCAGGACAGTGTGGTTTGGACTTCATCATCTTTCAGACTTCTTTCAGTGAAATACAAAATCCTAGTGATTTGGTGATTGTGAATTTTGGTGGCTATGACAGACTTCTGGTGGAAATAGGACTGCATTCTTTTTGTGTGTGTGTGTGTGTGTGTGTGTGTGTGTGTGTGTGTGTTGGTTCCCTGGCTGGGAATCGAACCCAGGCTGCCCGGTTGAGAGTGCCAAAACCTAGCCACTACACCACCAGGGAACCCCCTAGGATTGCATTCTTATAGGTAGGGAATCCAGATCAATACTTGTCTCCTGAAAAGAAGATGGAATTTGGAATATGTCCTGAGAGGTTCGCATTGAGACAGCACGTCCCTGTGTGTGGCTAGCATATGGACCTGGGCTCTTTGCCTAAAACCATGGGCCTCAAAGGGAACTAACTGTCCCATCTGTAGTAAGGGCCCACTCATTGGTCAAGGGATGTGGCACAGAACTGGGCAGCTCATGTAGGCAGTGGTGAAAAAGAGTCATCCTTGAAAAATCAGGAGTCCCAACCTGAGCCACACCCGAAATTGGGGACCAAAGCTATACTCGTAAAATGCAGAAGGCCCAAGCTGAAGAAACTAATGTAAAAACTGATCCAGAGACTGAAAAAAAAATGTCCTCACAACCTCCCCATTGAGATAACTTTTCAACCCAGAACACCAGGAAGAGTCTTACACAAAAGGCTGCTCTCACTGGAGATGAGCTCACGGGAAAAAAAATGTACACAGAAGAACCAAGAACCCACAGATAATAGAGCAGTCTGAAAGGAACTTTAAAAATAAGAATGCTAAAAATATTCAAGAGATAAAGGAAGAAAGAAGCCGTATGTGAACAGGATATTAGGAAGGATGTTCTTCATTATCCACTTGATTCTGTGCAGGGGTATTTACCTTCAATACAATGTTTCTGGGACTGATTGCACAGGCAAGTCACAGATTTGAGCTCATGAGTGTTGTTTGGTGGTGGCAATTTTCTCCTTTTTAAATACCATATTTTGCCATGTATAATGTGCACTTTTCTTGCCCAAATTTGTGAGGAAAACATAAGGATGTGTATTACACATGGGTAGTACTAATTCAGTATCTATGTAAGTGTTTTAAATTCTTTTATTTATGCTTATGAGTTAAACGTGTTATATAAAATTTCTTGTACCATAATATGTTAAAAAGATAAAAAATTCCTTTATAATACAAAAAGCAAGGACCTAAATATAAACAAATAAAAATTTGAATTAAACAATTAAAATGAAAGATTTTTTCCCCTGTAAGTTTGGGCCAAAAATGTGGGTGCTCATTATACATGGCAAAATACAGTAGTTTTGCCTTTTCCTACCTTCACCAGAACTGAATAATAAATACAATTCAGTTTGGAAAAGCATGCCCAGCTCCCCTTGAGAGTGAGTTCCCACTATAGACTGCCTTTGTCATTGCTTGGTTTGGGAAGAATTGGTGCACTGTCATTTCCTTCATGTCTTTGGTGCGTTCCATCTCTGATTTATCCTGGCCTTACCAACATGGTCATTACTACAGGCTGATACTTTGACACTGTTAAAGTGGCAGGCCCTACCAGCCACATTCTTTTACGTGCTTCAAGTTTTCAGAAAGTTCTTTGAAGACATCAAGACAGTCCTGCCTGGGCTACAGGCTGGAAGCATAAAGAATCATCCTTGTGGGAGTTCCCTGATGGTGTAGTGGCTTAAGGCTTCGGCGCTGGTGCTGTCAGCGCTGCGGCCTGGGTTCGATTCCCAGTCAGGGAGCTACCCACATACCAAAAAGCAAAAAAAAAAAAAAAAAAAAAAAAAAATCCTTGAACCCCTCTCATAGTGGCATACTCTTTTAAACTGAGAAGATGCAGAAAAGGTTCCATTACTGATTTAAGTTAAGGTTTGCCCTGAAGATTGAGACAAAAAAATGTAGAGAAAACACCTGTTTTGAATATGTGTGGCTGTGTCAGATCCCAAATAATGAAAAAGGAAAGATCATCTTAAAAAGCTAGAAGATTTGAAAAAGAAATTTGGGATGATTTAGATTGCAAGTAAATGCTCAGTTTTGTCTTTCCAAGTGAAGGTTAGCATCAATTAATAAATATTTTAAACATTAAGTCTTACACTTTGATAAAAAACTTACCTTCTGTTCTCTGGAAACCATTCCAGAAGTCTATTTTAAGATAATAATCTTCTTGTTATTTTCTATTTTCTTTCTTTTTAGAAGAACTTTTCAGTATAAATTGTAAAAACTAAAGTGTTCAAGAACTCCTCAGTAGAATTGCCAAACATCCATTTCTCCCTGAGTGAAGTATAAAAATTGAGTCCTCCAAGCAGAAGGCAAGGATTACTGGCAGGTTCCCTGTATATAGAAACACGTGTCTTACATCCTCCATTCCTGGTCCCCAATGCTTTGAGTCCTATGCAATCTTCAGCAGTCTTGTCTTAAATATTCTACAATCTGCAGGCTGTATTTAGACACCTCTAGTTTTACATCATTTTCTAGTCCATGATTTGACCTCACCAGAGACCAATTCAGTCTCAATTTGGTATTTTTAGCTGGTCACTCATTCAAGAGTTACAAAATGGTATCTGTCAGACTTTCTCTGTAACATTTAGTGAGGACCAGGGTTATTATTACTAAGTTTTCTTGTAAGTGATTCTAGGTATTTCCAGTGAAACTTTAAATTAAGATTCCAATAAAGGTCCTCTAGTGACTTCTTTTTTTCATTTTCTCCAAAGAAAAACAGTAATGAATGGGGGAAAAAAGATTAAAAGCCATAGTTCCTGGCTTCCTTCTACATGAAAGCATTTAATTTTGTTGTAAATAAAACTTTTTTCTTCACTACTTTAAAATTCTTGAGATCCATGCTTTCTTTAATGAGGTGGATTATATGGCATTTTATAAAGTTCTCTAGCATCTTTATCAGATCATTTTTATACCACTGTAAGAACATTTTCTCTTCTCCACAAAACAAGATGATTCTAAAAGCTCGCCCAATCTTATTCTTAATGTAGAAGACTGATATCATTACAACTCATTGTATAAGCTTTAGTTGATGATTCTCTTTCTGCAGAATAGGAAAATGTGTTTGTCTTCTCTCTTATCTGTGGAAGTATTCTTAGGCAAACCCTCTCTCAGTAAGTGGTACTTCCATGTACCCAATGGACAAGTCTTCCTCTTCATCATCCCTCATGGTCCTTCCTAATCTGGCCCATTTTACTCCCTAAGGAACTATCAGATCCATCTATTTCTCCTCTCTGCCAGGGTCATTGAAAGAGCTTCCTAACTAACTCCTTCCCATAATCTTGTTCCCTTCTGATCACACAGTCTCATCCTGACACTCCTTTGCTTAAAAATTCTTCGGTGGCTTCTTTTTGTTCTTAGGATAGCATGTCAGACCTCAACAGTGTCTCCAAGGCTCTGTACCATCTGACCTCAATGGCTTTCCCCACATCTGCCCCATCCTAGGCTCAACCATCCTGTTCTTCCAGTTCCTTGAGTGTGCCTCATTCCTTTCTGATAGGAGGCCTTTGCAAATCTGTTCTTTATGCCTAGAAGGCTCTTCCCTCCACTCCCCTTTCACTTGGGTATCTTCAATCCTATCCTTCCTATTGCAACACTTCCTCAGAATCCCTCCTAAACCTCACATGAGGTCAGACAGATCTCCCTCATTATTGCTCTCCACTTTCCCCTGCTGTTTTCCTTTTTAACACATAGTATCTCTAAGGATTTGTAGACTTGTGGATTATTATTGAAAATTCAAAGACAGCAGAGATTGTACCACTTTGCTTATTATTCTATTTGTAGTCGTAAACATAATACCTGGCAGAGTAGATGCTCCATAAATATTTTTGAATAAATAAGTAAATGAATGCCTCTTCCATATAATATACAATGAATACGTGAAAATGACCACCATCTACAATACACTGTGTCTGGTCAGGATCACCTCCAGCCTTAACTTTACTGAAACCCATTCCTGCATTAAAATAGTCTCTACAGTAGACTCACAGTTAACTGGTACCCAGGCCAGATAAACGTGGTATTATTCCTCCTTTTTTTTTTTTGTCTGTTGTTTGAGAGTGCTGGATGCTTGAGTTCTGGTTAATGGAGAGTCTACTGCATTTTTAGTCTCCCAGAGTGCTTCCAGCTGGGAACCAGTCTTACATTCAAGAAGACTGATTTCTCATGTATGGTTTGGGTATTGATGTTTTCAGGGATTACTTCATTTCATATATAAGAAAATTATCAAGGTACTAGAGGGGTATCAGAGTAGAAAGACGGAGCAGCACAAGCCAGGAAGTACTGAGAAAGAGCCAAGGCCAGGTTCTAATTAAAATCAGAGGAAGGAAGCATTTAAGGGACCAAATAACTTCAGTAGTGGTAGGGAAGACATTAAGAGGTGAATAGGGAAATGTTAAAGACTTAGTGGAGGATACTGGTTAAGGATAATGAATTATTTTCACTAATACTAACTCTTCCTAAAGAGGGGCACATTTGTTTTTCTAACAGGAATAATGTAAAGGCTATCTCTTATACCCATCCATCACTGTCCATTTTCTGAAGGACTTCTGCAAGAATGGAAGGGAAAAGTCTCTATTTCAAGAACTCAGACTGTTGAGATCCTGGTTATGCTTAAGCAGAGGCAGCTTTTATTGACTCAGAGAAGCACTTAAGTGTAATAAATTAGCTTTGTTTTTTGTTTTTTTGGAGGGGGGAGCATACTTCCTGGGGCCTAAATACCTTATTAAAAGCAATACGATACTATATTAAAAGAGTAAACAAGCATCTTGGGAAATCATGCCTATAACTAATTAAATTTATAGGCTAGTATTTCAAAGTGGCAACTGGAGAAATTCAAATGGAACATCTGGGACTCTAAGCAGTGCATTGGATTTGGAATTCAACCATAATCTGATGTCTCCTGGTTCTCTTACCCTAAATCAAGCTTGTCCAACCGGCATCCCGCAGGCCACATGCAGCCCACGATGGCTTTGAATGTGACTCAACACAAATTCGTAAACTTTCTGAAAACATTACGAAAATTATGCACAGACCATTTTTTTTCTTAGTTCATCAGCTGTCATTAGTGTTAGTGTATTTTACGTGTGGCCCAAGATGATGATTCTTCTTCCATTGTGACCCAGGAAAGCCAAAAGATTGGACATCCCTGCTCTGTTCTCCAACTGGAGATTGGTTCTGTTCTTCACGTCTTGATTTTCACATCATTGCTCACATCCTGTGTTGTTGTTGACTAATAAATATTCCAGTTTTTCTCACTATTTGACCATTCTGTGACATTTTCCAGGCTTATCTAACATTTGTAAAGAACAGTAGGTAAAAGTAAGCAGAGATCATTTCAGAAATTCTTAATGAAGCAGAATATATAAAAGAATATTCAGAGCCTCTCCACTAAGGCCTTATGACAAGCCCTGTGGACTTTTTAGACTGGAGAGAAAGCGATCACCCAATAGTTTTTGTATTACTGCCTAGGTTTCTTTCTGGTCAGTAATGGTGGTAATGATTCCAGATTCCTGATCCCTTCCTTCCACATCTACTCTAATCCTTGGGGGAGTAAACTATTTTGACTCTGGAAAAAGGCTACTGCTTTTAAGCCCTGGAAGGCCGAGGTCAAGTCTCAGTCCCTTGCCTGAACAGTTGACTCCAGTGATCTATTCCTGCTCCTGGGAATGGAACACAGATCATTCTGGGCCAGCGTCTACCTATAAAAGCCCAGAGTTGTAAGAGTTGCATGAACATGCCATGGGAAGCAAATGTAACCCTTTGGGTAAGCAATTTCTATAGTGCTCAAAATAAGTCTGTTGTCCTCAAAAGCATGGGCTTATTCACTGGCACTACCAGGAACAGTACTTTGCCAATATAGTTCTGTCTTCCTTTAAGCAAACTTAACATGCAAATATTAATGTTTAGGGAGTCCCCTGGTGGTGTAGTGGCTAGGCTTCGGTGCTTCCAATGCTGCGGCCTGGATTTGATTCCCAGCCAGGGAACTACCCATATAATATAAAAAAAATTAATGTTTATTCAATAGAATGAGAGCTAAAGAACTATTTCTTTTAAAGGCAAGAAAAATTTACCCATTTCATTTAAAAAAAAAAAATCAAGCTTCCCAGTGCAGTTTTTAAAACTTTATTATTATGAAATAAAACACAATTATAGAAAACCATGTAAACCAAATGCTTAATAAATTATTATATGGTGACTACCACTGCTATGGACTGAATGTTTGTATCTCCCCCAAAATTCATATGTTGAAGCCTTAATCTCCAGTATTATAGTATTTAGAGGTGATTAGGTCATGAGGATGGATCTCTCATGAATGGAATTAATGCCCTTATAAGAAGAGACACAGAGAGTTGATCTCTCTCTCTCTCTCTCTCTCTCTGCCATGTGAGGACACACTAAGAAGATGACCATCTGTAAACCAATAAGAGGGCTCTCAACAGAACCCCACCATGCTGACACACTGATTTTGGATTTCTCAGCCTCTAGAACTGTGAGAAATGTTTGTTGTTTAGCCAGTCTACAGTAATTTGCTATAGCAACCTTAACTGACTAAGATGATCGACCACCAAGGTCATGAAATAGAACTTTGCTACCCACTCCAGAAACATGTATGTGCCCCAACTCAATCGTAGCCCTTTTCTCTGATTAGTAGCTAAAATAGAAAAACTTGATAGATATCACTGCCTTTCATTTTTCTTTTTATAATTTTATCACCAAAATGTGCATTTCTAGATTGTATATATAGTTTAGTCTTGTCCGTTTTTTCTAGTGCATTTTAAATTAATCAATTCATTTTGGATTAACTTATAATTTTTTAGGGAAAATCTGTTATGTAAAAGATGATATTCCTGGGAGTTCCCTGGTGGTGTAGTGGCTTAAGGCTTTGGTGCTGGTGCTGTCAATGCTGTGGCCTGGGTTCAATTCCCAGCCAGGGAGCTACCCACATACAAAAAAAAAAAAGAAAGAAAGAAAAAGAAAGAAGATATTCCTGAAATCCACTTATCTTTCTTTTGTATTAAAGGCATTCATGAACTGGGACATGTGTTACCCTTCTTGAAATTCTTGGAGAATGGCCTAAGCAATTTTGTTTGCCTTGTTTGTATGGGCATGTAAAGGTCATCCCCAATAGGTATGAAAGAGAAAGAAAAGGGACATACAGACCTGACAAAGAAAATCTTAAAGGACAAAAGACCATGTCTTCAGTTATCTAGTGTATTATTAAGTATGGCATTGTGAGAATAGAAGAAGAGAAAAGGGGAAGGGAGATAGTGTCATATCCTCCAGCTTTCAATTTGCTGAGGCTCTGTGAATTCTACAAAACATAAATCTTATAGAAAGAGTCAATGGTAGATGAAAGATACAGGATTAGGAATTCAGGATGTGGTTATTGCAAACGCTCCCCCATCTCAAAGGGAGATTATCAATATAAATTATATAGGAGAAATAAAAATCACCAATGGGTAGTTTGGATAGGGCTAAGGATATAAAGGATCGTTCATATAGGTCCAATTGGCATAAAAGCTTTAAAGTGAAATTAGATGTAATAGTAAATACCATCATTTTCCACCGCCCTTTGAAAAGTACAGAAACTCCTTCAATTTACATGTAAGTTGCATTCCAAAAGTTTAATAAAAGTTATGTTAAATTGGTTCACAGAAACCTAGAATGTATTTCTCCAGAGAAATAATATTGTAAATGGGAAAGAGATTTTTAGGTTAGCTCACAAAATATCATTTAACTTTGATATAATTGATGAACTGTACTTTTGTAATGAAAAACAGCAGAAGTAGTTGTAGTACAAGTTGCAAAAATAAAACCCAATATTGAATAATAGTTTTTTTTTTTAATTTTGCATGTGGTACTTAATGAAAATCATGTTATCAGAGATTGATGTGGAAGCTGACAAAAAGTTTTATTGTAATTTAAGTAGGGTTTGGACATCTTCAAGGGCTTTACACATGACTCACTAATTTTCTATTTATCCTTGCTTCAAGACATATTGCTTTCAATTTAATTGAAACCAGCATATGAGGGCTGTCCGGAAAAATCCAGGCATAAATGCCTCGATTTTTTCATATAACATAGCTGGATACTTTCTGGACAGCCCTCCTATAACTAGACCTGATCTTATGAACATTAGCTATAATTTGGATCATTTTTGTGTTTACAAGTTGAATAAAGAGTGAGGAAGTGAGAACGGAAAAGATGAAAATGTTTTGAGTTGGGAAAAAATTGAGGAGATAGGAAGATAAAAGATGTGTGTGGGAATTGTGAATTATTTTCTTTCTTCTCTTTATTAAACTTTTAAAAGTAAGTATGCTTTACTTTTACAATAAAAAAATTAAAATTTTCTTTTTAAAGAATGAGGAAAATATTGCCTAATTTTGAGTTCAGGAGGGAGATGGGTCTTCTCTTTGTATGGGGCATTTGAAGCTGTGGAAGTAGATGGGAAATCCCAGAGAGACTTCATAGAGTAAGGAAAGAAATTAGAAAAAAGAAACCGTGGGCAACACTAACATTTTAGGGGATGGAAAAGAAAAAGAGTCTGAAATAGTAGACAGGAGACCCACCAGAGAGCTTGACCTCTTGGAAGCCAACATGGAGCAGTGTTTATGAAGGAGCCTGTCCATGATGTCAACCCATAGAGATGAGGAAAGGCAGAGGGTGCTCATGGGCATGGCCCAGAGAAACCACTTCCAGGACTCTCCTACTTCATTCCTGATGAGGGAAAGGCTCCCCCTGCTCAATGGCAAGATTGTGGGCACTGACAAGAATGTTTGTGCCTGTTAGCTTAGTCTCTTCCCCTGCAAGGAACAATTTTGTCATTACCATCCCACTGCACTGTACATACCTATCACAAATTTCATGAAATAAAAGTGATCATATATCTAATGCCAAAAGGACCATTTTCTCACACACACAAGGCCAAAGTCACAGTTAGCTTTCTGCCTCAAAGATGGTTTAGGAAGATTGCGATGAACCAACAGTATGTGAATCAGAAGGGTGCTAGCCTAGAGCAACCTAGGAAAAATAATGTGGGTCTATTTCTGCGCTCTTTCTTCTGTCCCATTGATGTGTCTTTTTTTTTTTTTCTTCTTTGTATCAGTACCACACTGTCCTGATTACTGTAGCTTTATAATGTATTTTAAATTAGATAGTATTAGTTCTCCAAATTTGTTTTTTTGCAAAGTCATTTTTTGCCTATTCTAGGTTCTTTGTATTTCCATGTGAATTTTAGGATCAGTTTGTTAATTTCTTCAAAAAAGCCTGCTGAGATTTTGACTGCAATTCCCTGGAGTATGTACAGATTCATTTAGGCAGAATTGACATCTTAACAATATTGAGTATTAAAACCCATAAACATAATCTATCCCTCCATTTATTTAGGTCTCATTTAATTTCTCTCAGCAATATTTTATGGTTTTTCAGTGCAATTGTTAGAATTTTTAACACTGCTAAACATTTACATGTGAAGTGGTATCTCATTGTGCTTTTAGTGCAGGTCTCTCATCACCACTGAGATCAAGCACCTTTCCAGTGTTTATTGTCCCTTCAGGTTTCTTCTTCTCTGGATTGCTTTCATAAATGGCCTTGCATTTTTCTTTGCCAAGAATAGCTCTGTTTGAGTGATATTATGGTCTTGTTTGTTTATTTTTATTATCTATTTTTGTTTTTATTGATAGTTGAATTTTTTTTTTCTTTTTTCTTTCTTTCTTTCTTTCTTTCTTTCTTTCTATCATTCCTTTTTTCTTTTCTTTTCTTTTTAGCTCTTGAATTCTGAAATAGTAATTTTAGACCCTGGGGCGAATACCCTTTATATCTTTTCATTTTTTGTTGACTTTATCCTCTCTTAATTTCTTATAGTAGGAGGTTCTGATCTTTCTTGTGTGATCTAGCGTGCTCCAGGTTTGCCCACTTTTGAGAACTCTGATTTGAAAGCAAAGCATGACATCACTTCACTTGTCATTATCCCTTGGGCGATGCCTATTTTATCTCTTTGCTCAGTTAATCCATTCTCATTCCTCATGGTTCACTGCCACGGACATTCTGCGATTCTGTTCCAACTGAGCACATTAAAAGAGAGAAAATTTGCGTCACTGGGCAGAACTTAGGTAACCTGGGGTTCTCACATTTAAGGCAGCAAGCACCTTGGCAAATTACTAAGCACCTCTGGGAGATGATTGTCAGAAGGTACAAGAGGCTCAGTTCTTGATCTGTGAACTTGGTTTGAGCAGTGAAAGGGATCAGCACATAACAATTTCTCAAGAAAATACTGATTTTGATTTTAAAAGTAACCCTTTGATTTCTGTGGGCTGCAAAGTAAACTCTATGAGTTCTATGTCAGAGGGCTACATGGGTCTCATTGTGTCTTACAGAATGTTCTTTATGCATATTAGAATTTGTAAATAGTTTTGCTTTTCAATACTTTGAACATGTTGACTACGACTGCATGCCAAGTACTGTATCAGGGACCTAAACTTATCAGAATGAAGATGGCATGGCCCTACACCTGAAAAGCTTACAGAAGCCAGAACGTATGTAGGAGTTAACTAACTCCAATGCTTCCTCAAAGAGAGAACGAAAAGGGCAGAAGTCCGACCATTCTAAGGCACCAAAAGCAAGCAGTGTTTACTTATAGAAACTTGGCTCAGAAGGATGGAACTAGAAAATTAAATGAATGCCTGCAATATGTGATTTCTGGACAACTGGACAAGAGACCAAAAAGAGAAGGAAGTTGGCAGCCAGAGGTTTTCGTTCCCAAACCCTTGCTCATACAGTTCTCTTCCTAGAATGCTTTCTATACCCTTTTCATTTGGCCACTCTCACTTATCCTTAAGGACTCCCCTTAGATTTTATTTACAGTGGGAAGGCTTTCCTCCTTACTCCCTCTTTGGCTAAGAGACCCTCTTATGTGCTTTCATAGAACCACACCCTATATCCTGACTGTTGCACGTATCATACTGCAGTGAAAGTACCTCTTTGTTTGTCTCCCCCCAGCACATCACAGACTTACCTTGCTCACCATTGTATCCACTGTCTAGCACTGTATAAAGCACATGGTGGATGTTGAATCAATATCTGATGAATTAATGAATAAACAATGAACTATGTGATAAGTAATGGGCAAACAAATGAACAAATGCCACAGGGAGGAGGATGAGGGTTTAGCCCAGAGAATGAAAAGGCCTAAATGTGAGACTGAAGCTCCGAGGCTGGGGGGATAAACACCCGTTAGAGAGAGAGTGGCAGTGATTTGAAGGAGTGTCTCATTTTCATTGTACTACTTGGCATTGTTGGCCCCAGTTTCCGCCACAGTTCAGGTTAAAGACTTGACAAGAATTATCAAAAATTGATTTTCTGCCTGGTTGTGTTCTAGGTATACTGGGAATTGTGCCCACAGAGCACTTACAGATTGGGCTGGTGACTTCTGGTATCTAGGTGAAAGGACTACTGGGAAGAATAGACATAGATCTCCTTCTAGACTGAACTGATCTATTAGGCAACACTTTTCAGAAATGGTTGTTCAAATGGCTATAAGTCAGACTCACCCAAGTGATGATTCTCTGTATTGGTGAAGTGCCTTGCCAAAGCCAAATTCATCATAGCTATGACTTAGCTATGGACCGACCTCCAAGAAAATGTTAATGTCGTAAGTTTAACAGGATCCTAACATACTGAAACAATAGGCTAAAACCAACAAAAAGAATGTACTAGATATAATAAGTCCTACATTTAGTTTCAGCAATTAATTGTATAAGTAAATTAGGGAGGTTTTCTTAGTAAAGGGATGCTTGAAATGGGGTTCTAGATAGCCACAAATTGAGTAAGGCCAACAGTGTAGGTTTTTCTAAACCGAATACAGGTTTAAGTTGTATTAAGGATAATACAACATTCAGATCAAGATTTAATAGCTTTTATAAAGCTGTGATATTAATATATTTGGAGAATCGGGGTCAGTATGATCTTCTGAGTTCAAGAACTTCAGCAAACCAGAGAATAACATGGGATATTGACCAAGATCTAGAAACAAGTCATGTGGAGATTCAGTTATAAGAATTAGGTATTCAGTCTGGAGAAGGTAAGAGTTGGAAGACATGGTATAGGATCAAGTATCCAAAGGGCCATCATGTAGAAGCCTGGGCAGAGGTTATCTTCCTTCAGAAGCAGAACTAGGATCAGTGGGCAGAAGTTACAGGAAAACATTTCTTCTTGGTGTTAAGAAGAATGTGTTCATATATGGACTACCTGTATGAGGTGGTGAGCTCTCTGTCATTCAAGTGATAACCGTGAGCTAAGGACTGTGCAGTTGTATAGGTTTCTTAGAGTACAAGGGCACCTATCTAATGGGGCACCTGAGGCTGAAATCCAGCCAGTGCTGTAGTAGCTGTATTATACATCTTACCATCGGCATGATGAAAGATACCTTTTTATAGTTCACCTAAAGGTATCACAGACATTTCCTTGTCAGGTGACAGATTGAATCAGTAAGTGGCAGCTTCCTGCCAACTCTCATCATCCATTAGTCTATGGTCACAGTTATACAGGGATGCCAAAAATATATGCACATTTTAAGAGATGATATCTATGTATTACTTTTCAAAGTTGAATTGAATTATAGTAGCAATGTGTAGTATGGCATTTGCTCAAAAGATGGCGTTAATCAAATGAATGCTAGCATCACCACATGACAAGCAGGATAGTCAAAGAAAATGGTGGAAGCACGGTCGTTCAAAAAGCACAAGACCATTTTGAAGTGCAATTTGAAATTCGAGAACATTGTTTGAGTTTCCCCCATGTTCTCCTGACTTAACACCCCTTGACTTCTACCTATGGGGCACCTTAAAGGATATGATGTACTGTAAAGAATCAGCTACAATGGCAGTACTTATGGGAGAAACTGAAGCTGTATGTGCAGCTATACAGTGGACACTTTGGTCAGCATTTCTCAAGTAGTAGTTCATTGTAATCAGAAGTGTCTGGACGCTGATGGTAACCACTTTGAGCACCTCTTGTAATTGCAGAAGTTAAAGGTGACTTGTATGCATCTTATCTTATCAGTATATATTGAATATTACAATTTTAATACAGTTTTTTCCTTTCTTAAAATCTGTATACATTTTTTGGCACTCTCTGTATTTAATCCAAACCCAAGAAAATAAAGTGAAGAAGACATTCCAAGCAAACAGATTTTATTTAACTCCGAGGAGCATAATTTAATTATGCTTTTCAAAATATCGACGTACTCGAAGGCTTCCTTAATGCCATCCCACATGACGTTCTGTGTGATGTGTTGCTGGCTGGCTGGAAGGAATGAGAGATGGAGTTGAGTGTCTTCCATACCTGGTGAGCTCTCTTAATAACAAGGGTGAACTCTGCTACGTTTGAGGCATATGCACTGCCTGTCATTTCTTTGGAAATGAAGCACCATTAAAATGTTTGCCACTTAAAAATTTTTATTTTTAATTGTGAAATTTTAAAAGAAAAACATCAAGTTGTACATGGTATCCAGCCATGAAATAGGAAAGTAGAGGCATTTATAGCTGGATTTTTTTCTAGACAGCCCTCGTATGTCATTTCAACTCTGTTGCATAGAGATTTTCTTGGAAAACAGACAAAATAGTAACAGATCTACTCTTCGAAGGATAGGATAAGGAATTATGTTTTTATGGGATATTTTAATGTATTTTATAAATAATACACAAATACTTTATAAAGCAATCTTTCCTTCAAATGTACAAAAATATACATTTAAACTGTTTTATTTCACCTTTATGTTTCCACATATAATATAGAAAGAAAAAAATTTTTTTAACTCCCCACGACCCAAACTTGTCTATATTACTAACTCATGGGTTGAGTCAGTTGAGTTATTCCTGGTATGTCTAGGTTGATTGTCGAAGTTAGGAGTATCCTAGTAACACAAAAGAATTTGAATTTCCAAAGGGCCCTGTCAGCAGCTTAATCACCAATGGGATTCACACCTTTTACATTCATTCATTCATTCATTCATTCATTCCCCGCCCCCCCCCCCCCCCCCCCCGCATTACTACAATATGCTACCAAAACAAACCTAGTGCAACTAAAATCTTTTGGGGAAAAAAGAGACACCTCATTGACTGAAGAAATGCTCCTGGAAATGAGCTTCAGAACAGACGGGGTAAATGCTCCATCCAAGCAGAGTACGTTTCCCTAGACACCACATAGGAGAAGGCGTAAGCTGAAAACAAACATCTGATGCAGCACTTTCGACTCCTCAGTTGTGTTCTCTTTCCAGCCCAGTGCTGGAAGAGGAACATTTCAAAAAGAAAGGATGGAAGCGTGAAGCAGTTAGCAAGAGTAAATTGTCCCAAGTGCTGGCGGCAGCTAGGCCACAAGCATTAGGACAGCAAACTGGGTAATCTCTGGGAATAGAGATTTATTTTAAAAGAAATCTCCACCCAGTTCCAGCTTTAATTTTAGAACTCCCTTTATCTAGTTCATCAATCACATTACTGTGTCATAATTGCAAGAAATTAAGCACAGAATCAGTTGCCCCCCTTTTCTTCCACCTTCTCTTGTGTGATCTGCATTTTGTCAAGTGCAGTGTGTGCCTCGGCCAGCACACTCTTGTGACTTTCTGTGCGTGCAGCTGTCGGCTTTGACTTCACTCTGGTGTGTAATCTAGGTACCTCACTAAAGGGCATGGGAGCTAAATAGCATGTTCCAATTGCTAAGACACTGCCAGGACAGAAATTTGCCACAAGTTCCTGCAGGCTCCCACTGGAAAAAAGGACCCTCACTCTGAGGAAGGGACAGAAAAACTGGCAATAATTAAAGGTAGCTGGCAGATCTCATAATGAAAGCAGGCTGAGGTGGGCGTGGAGGTGGTGAAGAATACTTATGTTAGAAAGTAGAAGAAATAAAATAACATAGCTCCAAAGAATTCATATTTATAACCATTATAGTTCGTTCTTACAGAAAAATCTTAGAACAGAGAGATAGTGTCATTCATCTTTTCTTAACCGGGAAATGATCCAGTTAACTAATAAAGGCCCTTCCTCTTCCCACAGTCACAGGTTTATTAATGGCCTATGTTCTCTTTGGAAAGTCTTAATGGATTTGGTTATAGGCAACATACAGTCCTCTTGGGTCCCGATCACAGTAATTTATTGGCTAAGACATTTAAAAGGAGTCCTTTGTAAGAAGATCTTTCAGTGTTTTTAAGCATTTGTGATAATTTTCAGAAATCAAAAGACTGCAACATGTATATGTAGGAATTCTAATTTAAATGAAGAAATTCTACCATTTCTGTCTTGTTCATCATTTGTATTCTCAGAAACTCAAGTAGAACCTGGGCATACGGGAGTTCCCTGGTGGTGTAGTGGCTTAAGGCTTCGGCGTTGGCGCTGTCAGCGCTGCGGCCTGGGTTCGATTCCCAGTCAGGGAGCTACCCACATACCAAAAAGCAAAAAAAAAAAAAAAAAACAAAAAGAGTAGGAACCTGGGCATAGTAGGTGTTGTGTTGAGTAAATAATTGTTGAATGAATGATCAAATGGTGAATGAATTTGCAAGACTATTAAATTCTGAATAATTAGAGAATCAAGCATTTTAAACCTCTCTTTGGGGTGTCTGTAAAAACTACATCCTTCCCTGTAAATCTACATTAAGGCCTGTAGATATAATCAGTCCTCATTTGCCCACAATCCTGTCTCACCCTTTGGAACATAAAGCAATGTTACTTTAAACACACATTCAGAATAAAAACTTAAAAGATTTAGGAGAAAGCAAAGATTTTTCAGTGTCTTTCAGTTATTAACTTTAAAATTCCTTTTTTATTTCCTGGAAAAAATTTAATTTGTTTTATTGAGATATAATTGGGGTGTGTGTGTGTGTGTGTGTGTGTGTGTGTGTGTGTAATTAGTTTCAGGTGTACAACAGTGTTTTAATATATAATTTAGTGTACATATATAATGTATACTGTATGTATATATTTAATGTGTGTGTGTATGTGTGTGTGTGTGTGTGTGTGTGTATATATATATATATATATAAAATGATCACCATAATAAGCCTAGTTGAATAGTTACAATTTTGTTGTTTTTCTTGTGACAAGAATGTTTAAGATCTACTCCCTTAGCGATTTTTAAATATATAATACAATGTTATTCACTATAGTCACCATGCTGTATATTACATTCCCAGGACTGTGGGTTTGGGGTCAACCCATTTCACATCTCCACTCCTCCTACAACTCTCCACGTGGCCATCTCTTTATATAAACTTTCAAATTCTTGATAGAATTTTTTTCCTAAGCGATGTAAAAATAAATGATTGTGAAATGATAGTGTCTTTAGCAAAAGAAGTCTTTTGCAATTTAGGAAAATGCACTTTTTCCCTCAGAGTACAGGAAGAAAACTCACTTCCTTTAGTTAGTAAAATCACCCTGCATATTCCATACACATTCATGCACAGCAGAATAACATAGGTAGATACAAAGCATTCTATTAAAACTACCTTTAGGAAAGCTGTAAGCACCTCATGTACAATAAATGGTCTGTCATCACTCCAGCTCGGAAAAAAGAAACATACAGAGTAGGAGTCAGGAGAACAAAAGAAATGTGTTTCCTTTTTCATGTACCAGAGATAGCTGGGGAAAAAAATGAAATTCCCAGGAAAGTCTTCTGAGAAAGGGGGTCAATTGTTTTGCTCTTTACTTTCTCACATCTTGGTAAGAAAAGGGGAGCTCTGTAAGGCAACATATTAATACAGCCTCCTCTGTTTTTCAATTAAAGCTAAAGATAGAAAAGACTCCATTTGTAAGGAATACAGCTGATTTTGAGTTCTTCTTAAAAATATCATCTGGGACTTAAAAAGAATCATGGTATGATTTTGAGGGTTTGCTGCAAATAATTGGGAGCGGGTAGAGTACAGATGAGACAAGGTTGGTTGTGAGTTTTTCACTGATGAAGCCAGGCAATAAGGCATATGGTTATTCTATCTACTTTTGAGTATTTTTGAAATTTTTCATTAAAAAAAAACTAAAACTAAAAAGTGATGGACTTCCAAAGTGGAATTAAAAAAACTTTTTTTTTTTTTTTTTTAGATTAGTATGGTAAATAGCAGATACATGGAATATGGAATTGGAAGCCCATTATAGGCAGGTCTCAGTCCCAAAAATGAATTAACACTGGGGCCTTGTGTTAGTCACTGTAGTTTTTTAAACCTGTTTTAACATCTGAAAAATGGAAACAATGACAAATTTATCTAGCTCATAGGACATTTTGAGGGTAAATGAATATTTCTGAAAATACTAAATAACGTGTAAAATTATCCAAAACTTTAAAGCTAAATAATTTTTCATTGAACCACCTATCCAAAGTTGTTTATTTTCCCCAAATTTGCACTTAATTAAACCAGTTCCAACCAGAACCAAGTCCACATCTTCCTAAATCTGTGGTGTCAGAACAAAACTGGACCATGTTCTCAGCCCTTCAGTTCCAAGCAATTCTGATGTTTTTCTTCCCCATTTCTCCTGTTGGAATGCACTACCCGTTTTCTCTGTCTGCCCAGATTTTATCAATCCCTAAGAATCAGCCTAAACCTCTTCCTCTAAGAAGTCTTCCTAAACCTTTCCAGACCATGTGATGTCTCACTTTTCTCAGTTTTAATTATGTTGATTTGGCAATTAATCATCTATTCCTTCATGATATAATTTTATTGTTACATTAAATAGTTAATTATCCCTATTGTTACTTAACTTTCTTCCTAGCTTATTCAATTAGATTATAAATGCTTAGAAAGCAAGAATTGTGACTTACATTTTTCTGCCTTGAGGCCCAGTGTGCTTTGCATATAGGATGCACTTTCATTAACATTTGTGGGAAGCTATGACCTGAACTGAGGTACAATTTAATAGTCTCTGATGGCCATACTTAGCATATTAACAGTACCCTCATTTGTATTTCTTTGGATCTTAAAATTGGCTGACATTTTTACAAAAAAATTTTACATCATACTTTATAGAGTGGCATAGTAGAGGAAAAAGTTCAGTCTTAAGTGTTACACAGATCTAAACTCAAATCCCAACCTAGATAACCTTAGCTATGTGAAATCCTGGCCCTTTACTTAACCTCTTAATTCTGTAGCTGCCTCAGTTATAAAATGAAAATGCAGCAATAATGCTTCCTTTTTACAGTGAGGCACAACAGATGGATTAGTCTGGCACATCATCAATAAAAGTCAGATATTAGTGCCCATCACATGGTTTTAACAGGTGGTCAAAGTGAAGGATCAAGAGTCATCCTAATTTGGGGAGTAGGATGCAGTAAATACAGAACAGGGGCAGGAAAAGCCTCTTCCCACTTCTCCAAGCCCTGCCCCCAAGCTCTCCATTTGCTCTTGTGTGCCCTTAGCGATAAGGGCTATGGGCTAAATATAGCTGGAATCCCTAATTGTCAACTTAAAAAGTACCCATCCCCAGACTGTTCTTCATCTCTTCTATACAAGGTGAGTTGTTTTAGTACTAGGCTCCCTTTCAACACAAACATTAACTCAGTCAGTGATACCTTCTTCCTTTGCTTGCTCTTTATTCTATAGCAACCCTAATTGTACTTAGTTCTCTTGCAGTCTTTTTTTTTTTTTTTTTTGGTAGTTACCTGGCTGGGAATCGAACCCAGGCCTCAACATTGAGAGCGCTGAAGCCTAGCCACTACACCACCAGGGAACTCCCCTCTTGCAGTATTATATCTACAGTTACATTGGGTGTGCCAACTCTGAGTCTTCTGAGCCATGGGCTATAAACCATCATGTTTTCATTTATTTAGTGATCCAAGGTTGCATCTTCTAGAGAAGATCCGAAGATCTAGTGGCATAGACAATTTCAGTCATAAAGCACAATGTTGTAATCATTTGAAGACATAAACTAGCGGAATGCAAGGTCAAAAGAGAATTATCATTATCTGCACTTGGCCTTTAGTAATAATTTCTCTCCATTAAGGGCAGGCTTTTGGACATATGCTTGATTATACATAAGAAAAAATCATCAGCATGTGAAAGAAGCCAAAATCCAGTATGCCAAAATTGAAAAGCCTTGTTATGTCAGGATTCTGTCTTTATGAGCATTTTTTCAACATTTAATGCTATATTGTTTTTATGCTTGAAAAAGAAAAAACTATTTCAGGAACAATAACTACAAAAGCATTAGTTATCAATGAAATGAACAGGGAAATGCACTTATGAGATTTTCATGTTATTACATCTAAGAACTTTTGATTGTGAGTCTGACCCACTGTGTGGAGTAACATTTCTGAGATGCATCTTCGTGACTAATCTTCTTAAAATTGATCTATAACCAATGAATAGTCATCTTACTTAATCTCTGGTTATAACAAGTTGCATTCACAAATGCTTTTAAAATAGCAATTTAATATAGATTCTATTTTTTCAAACACAATTAGATTTCAGTTGGTCTATTTTTGCTACTCAGTCTTGAGTCATAAAAAAGGACTCATTGTAAATTACATTTTATCCACTGCTCATTATTGTTGAGCTCTTTTTTATTTATCTTTTACTGATTGCAAAACACACTGAGGGAGAACTGTTGATTTCCATTATATGGATCTCATTTTTTAAAAATAATCATCTTACTGAAGAAGTTCAGTGAGTGTGAACGTAAGTAAGTTGCTCTTCCAGTGGTACCAAGTAGTAGGTCTTGCCAACTAGAACTCATTAACAAGGAAAACAAATATGGCCTAAGGTCACTCACTTTATTTGCAAGTCTTTAACAAGCAAGAATGTCTAGAAATAAATCTCAGAGATGCCAGGAATCTCAACACAAAGAATATTAGTGTGGTCCTCTTGAAATCCAAAAAGTCGCCATATGTCTGTGGCTGTATGTCACAGAATGATGGAATATTAGCCATGGAAGGGATTTTGGTAGTCATTTGGTCTAGAGACAAAATAGTTGATATTGCCGATAACGTCAGTACTCTTGTGTCTCATCTCCTGGTTCATTGTGCTTATCTCACTACTATATTTGCAAAGTTTTCCATTTCAACTATTAAAATCAATCAGGATTATTTTCAGGCACATAATGTTAGCTTTGTCAACCTCAATTCCAGTCAATTACTTTGGAACTACCAGGACTGTATTTAGTTTATTTTTAAAGCCAACCAGTTTTTTAAACCCTATAATACTTTGTTTTTGAAACCTAAAATGCTCTTTATTTAGTCCATGATGAATATTTGAGTAGTGTTAAATTTATCATTCTGGCAGTGCTCACATTGTACTTGTCAGTAATTGTGACTCATCAAAGAATGTTTTGATGTTGAGTCCTTGGCTAACAGATGGCTGTGTTTAGAGGAATTGAGGCAGTGAGCTATGAGGTCCAGGGAGAGAGACTTCTTACATAATTAATCACTAGAGGTTGTTTGAATTGGTAAGAAAACACTGAAGTCTGTGATGATGGGGGAGGTAGGGAAGGCCTCTTCTCTTCTGCTCTGTTCAGAGAATGAATAGAAGAGTTGATGTCAGTATTGTTGATGTTGAGTTGGAATGATATAAATGGTCAGCAGAGAAGAACAAAGTTCAATACTAAAATGGGTCTGTGTCATCCTGGTGATAACTGTTGGTCACAGAAAACATCACACAGGAAAGAACAGTCACTCAATCAGTAGTAATACCAATAAGAACTTGGTAATAACATGTAAAGCAATGAACCCTCCTTTTGAAAAGCATTTGCCTCAGAGGCGACAGAAACGCTGAAACATCTCCCCCTTTTTTCTCTTTCACCTTTCCCCTTTTCTTCATTCTTTGATTATTTTTCTCTTCCTTTTTACCCCTGTCCATCAATGGTACTCAAAGGCATGAGCAGCCCTCAACACAACTTTATTCAGCACCACTGTGCCAGCTACTATGTTAGCTATGGTTTTGGCTACATGGGTAGTTAGTCTGATGGTCTGAGTCCTAGTGGGTGCACAAGTGAGTCATTCTTTAGACATTTAGTGCTTCTTAATTTACTTAAGAAAAGGGGAACACACACATTGTGTTGTAAATAGGACAAAGAGAAACCTGAAAGACAAATTTCAAATTCTCTTAGATATATTCTAGAAATAATCCCCAAAAGCTTAATAGGTGACACATACTTAACCTCTCTGAGCCTCAGTTTCTTCATCTATAAAACAGGATAATAGTGCATGCATTATGGAATTATATGAGAGTTAGGTGAAATGAAATAAGCACAGAATCTCTCCCATGGTAAGGACTCAATCATTGATCTCTGTTTAGGAGGAAAAGTAAATGAAATAAATAAGCAATGATGCTTACTTGCTTGCCAGCAGAAGGAAACACAGGAAAAATGATTGGGAATCAAGACAGACTGGTAGTTGAATTAAATGATGAGAAGAGGCTACTTTAAAGGCAAGAGCACAACATTCGCTATATATCACGAGTGTTACTTCAGCTTTGGGCTGTATGACTTAAAAATATGCAGAGAAAAACATA
>PVJL010001593.1:0-137500 GCA_004026885.1 Lyroderma lyra | reverse complement strand
ATGATTGGACACCGCTGGTGTAGATCATAAGATTAGGGTTCTCCATTTACATTTCCTGTTATTGTCAGACCAAGCCTGGCACTGTTGTTCTTTTGGTTGTGGCGTAGGAAGAACACTTACTTCCTAATTCTGTCCCCTCACCTTGCCCACCTCCACCACCAAGGTTGGGCCTTGCTTGAGGGCAGTTGTGCTACCAGAGAAAAGCCCAGGAAACAGGAGCAAGGACTTGGTAATGCAATGGGCTTGCCCCCCCCCCCCCCGTCCCCCACCTTTGCACAATCTGTGGAGTTTTGCTTGCCTGCGTGCAGTCTGAGAACTCGTCGGCAGATACCGAGACTGTGCTGCTACGTTCTCGTGACTGAATTCCTTCTTTGGCCAGGCCCTGGGCTGTGGCCTTAGGTTTTGTGCTGGCTCTGGGGTCTGCTCTGGGCTTCCACCTCTCACAGTCAGAACTGCGAGTAGAGAAGAAAGTTATTCTTAGCCTCACAGGGAAAAGCCTCCGGGGAGCTCTTCGAGGTCCGGCCCCTTGACTGCCGGTTTCCCCATCAGGAGGGGTCAGAGGCCCATTTCCTAATTTAGAGAATTTCCCAAGACCAGATCAACCTCTTTCTCAGCAGCACTTTCTTTTTTCTTTATTCGGCTCTCTGCCAACTTACAGTTTTCCTCAAGGTTTTTCACCTCCATCCCCTTCTCCCACTCACTACCTTTCCCTGACAGATTGTCCCAGGCTCGCAGCAAAGCTACTTTCAATAGCCTCTTGGTGAGGCTGCACACTGGCCACACACGTCCCTTTGGCCGTCCTGACTACAGAGGACCCAGCTCAAAAGGCACAGGCTCCCTTTCTTTTCATACGACGTTTTCTTGAGAAATTTTGGGGGAGTGCAGCCCTCACCCCTGAAAGCTGCCCTGCAGTGCTGTAGCCCCGGTCACCTGGTTCCTTCTGCATGGTAGCCGCGCTCCCACACGGTCCGAAATGCAGCAGTGCACTGAGACGCAGTGGCCGAGGAGCTGTTGGTTTGCAGCACCCTGATAAGGAGATCTCATCTGCTCCGTGCTGGCGGAGTTATGTGGAGTAATTACATAAGTGCCGCTGTGATGCCGGGCGGAATCTCATTAAAAGCTGTGTAAAGAACAATTGAGTTGTGGTGGAGAATATTCAGTTTATTCCAGTTGACTGTAATCCATGTAATAGAGTGTTAGCCTGAGCACGAATGCTGGTGTTGCTCTGGCTTCCCAATAAAATGTATTTGGAATATATATTTAGTGCAGCATTTGCTTATGTGGGGCATGGTAAAAAGTCAGTGTGGGGCACTCCAGATTTTCCCACCTCGTGAGGAAGTAGCTTGCTGTGCTGAGCAGATTGTTGTTTGGTCTTACTCCTCCTGGGAGAGCCTCTTGGCCAGCTCAGATGGGACACTATGGCAGTTTGGCCACATGGCAACTCCGAAACTCACTGACTGTCACTGCCTCCCTCCCTCCCTCCCCCTCCTTCTCCTCCTCCCTCTTCCTCCTTCTCCTCCTCCCTCTCTGTCTCCCTCTCCCCCTCCCTCTCCCCCCTCCCTCCCTAGAAGAATATCCTCATTAGCAGTTCAGCCTCACACCCATGATGGGAGAGAGGCCTAGCCAAAATGGAATTTGTCGTGGGTTATTGTTCCTTTATTCTCAAAGAGATAGTACGCAAACCCTTTTTTAGTATAAGGATGTTTTAGGTTGATGGCCTGTGACTTTTCCCTTCACCCATACTGAATATCACTCACCACAACAAGCAAGGGGCACTCTAAATGGCTTGCTGATGTGGCAGCCTAAATCTCAAAAGCTCTGAGGGACAATAATATCTAATATATTTATACCACCCGACTGTGTCTAAGGTGCTTCCATATGCATCATGGCATTTGGTCTGTGGAGAATTCAATAATATGTGTTTAATTATCCAGAGCACAAACTGCTTAGTACTTGAAGTCTAAGCGCATCCAGAATGATTTTGTTTATAAATATTTTTTATTACCAAAAAATATATTACAGAACATTGAGAAACTATGAGAAAAGCCCTTTTAATGTCAGCACCTTAGTACACTAATATTGTTTGGTCTTATTTCCTTCTAGTATTTTTTCTTGTGCATTCTTATACATGTAAGCACAGTGTTAACATTTTTAAAGTGCTTTTCTTCTGTAGGTTTCCACACCATTCCATCTGAATTTTATCTGCTCTTATCCCATGTTTAAAGGAAAGAAACCATGATTAATCAGCCTCTGTTTCTGTGCAGGGCATTACAGTGAAGGTTATCTATCCCATTGTTCAGAACCAGTATCACTTTGCCCATAAGGTGCCAAAAGGAGGGTGAGGGGAGAATTCATTCTGTTAAACGCCCAGTTTCCAGCTCTGCTTATTCAAACAGCTGAGCAAGGCAGCTGCAGAAAACCATTCGAGAATATTGAGATTGCTGTCGCTGGTAAGGGTGTCCCAGCTGGGCCTTCTTGTTCGAGATCTTTTCATCATCTCAGGATGCCAGGCCCCAAGCTGAGCTCATTCTGGGGACTCAGACCCATCACATGGGAGTGCTTGGCTTTTGCCTGCGTTATTTAGGAGCTGCAGGTGGGACGGAGGCCCAGTTTTGCCTCTCCTAATGTGACCCTGCCCAGAGGAGTGTGTGTGTGTGTGTGTCCAGTCCTGCCTGGAAAAGCTGAGAGGGGGCACAGAATTGTCATCTCCAAGGACAGCTTTCACCCTAAGTGTAGTTTAAGCATAGGTGTCTGTCTGTGGGAACACATGTATTAAAGGGTGAAACAAATTTCCTCCCCAGACTAGGGGCTGGTCCCTTTTTTCCTGAGAACAGGAATGGGTTTAGGATCTTATTAAAAGACGCCCATGTCCCTCATGAGTCACATTTCCCTTCCCCCTTGTCCCCTTCAACCTCCCCATTCTGCAGAAGGACATCTAGCACACTGACCTCTCAACCAGAGATCCAAATGGGCTTCTTCGGGGGCTGCACCAACTGCTGGTCCCTCAGCTGGGAGAGCTGGGGACCCCTGAGCAATGGGTCTGTATTTGTTATCAAAACCTTCAGTATAAGAACCTCCTAGCTTTCCTGCATACCCAGAGGAAGAAGGAAGCAGTTAGAGAAACTGAGGCATATTTGCGTTGAGTAGCTCATCCAGCATAATGACCAATGCAGTTGCAAATATATCCTTCTCTTCCTTCATCTTTTTTTTGTTGTTGTTTTCAAGTAAGCAGAGTTCCCTGAAGTGCACTTACTCTCTAAATATGTACACGGCAGGATGTGAGGATCACTTCTGCCTGTAACGGATGCCTTGTGTCCGAGGTATTTTCCTGTGTGTTGTGCTATTCAATTTAGGACTCCTAATGCATGATTAATGTGTGTTTAAATAGTCATTGCCTAATCGGACTGCTTCACCTTGGGGACACTGCTGAGTACACAGAGCAGACTCACAGAAAGTGCTTTTTGGCATGCTGGCATAATCTGACAACTCCAGCCTTGTACAAGGAGTGAACAATATGCCCATGACTTCTCAGTGTTCAGAGACTGCTTGTGGTCTCAGTGTTCAGTATGTGCCCGGTATGTGTTGAGCATCTGCCAGCAAGGCTCCATGAGTTCCAGAAAGGGGAACTGGTTGTGGGCCCTACCTGAAGGGAGCTTGCAGTCTAGTAGGAAATAGAATGTTTATGAATAGTTACAGCACAGGGTGTAAAGTTGGCAGGGCCTTAGGACTTATTTAGACGCGGGATGGAAAGTCCATGCTGAAGAGGGACTCACATGGACAGTGAGGTGGCAGTGGGCGGGCCGAGGGAAGGCAGAGGGCAAGGAGCTTGTAGTTACTGCGGGGTTGTCGGGGGTCTTGTGGGGTCTTTGCAAGGCCTTCCTTTCCGAGTCATCCACACATACACACACACACTGATGGAGTAAGCTCGGTGCCTGGGGTGCCCCCATCTGTGGGCCTCGTTGAGTTCTTTCCCTATGGTTTTGCCTACGGACCTGTGGAGCAGCCTCTGCCTATACTGTACTTGCTGCTGCTTTTGGCCTGGATGGCTGTGCAAAAGAAGTATCCCAAGAAGAGGTCCTGAAATTCTAGATTTTTATTTACAAAAATATGATTTGAACCTAATCACCGATGGACAGATGGCCAATAGGAAAGAGAGAGTAAGGTAGCTGATCCAGAACCTTTTGCTTATCTTCATTCCATCCTCTTTGCAACCCTTGAAGGTCCTTAGAAGGCATGCGTGTGACTCATAAGGGAGTCTGCACCCTTAAAGGGGGTCGTGCCCGAAAAATGTGTGAGGGCTTTTGCTCTGAGGGATGTTAGTGAGAGGACAGGGTCCGGCCTGTCCTTTTCTGAGAATTCTGAGGACTTGCTGCGTATAAATGGAGCCTAAAAAAAGAGGGGAACTTGGCTTGAAGATATTGTCTATGTATATAGAGAGTATGGGGGGGTTGTTTATACATACTTTCAAAAAAATTATGCTCTCTTTATGGAAACTACTTTAGAAGTTAGGCTCATAATTGCTACATGATTCAATCATCAAATTACTGAAATGTTTCCCTTAAAGAGTATTTGACATTTAGTAGCAATCTTAGTATAATGAAGTGAACATGTCAAAAATTCAAACATTTTTAATTCTTTAACTTATTTGTTTTTGAATTTAGAAAAAAGAGTTTCAACTTGGTTTTTCCTCATACTTAAAAATAGTGGTCAGACATGACAGTACATACTCTATTATTTTTATTATATTTTTATTTCATCAATAAAATTTGTGAAAAAAAATTTTTTTTAAAGTACCAAAAAAGTCAGAGGACTCCTTGTTAACACCAGCGAGGACTCTGGTCTCCTACCACCAAATGCCAACAGACTTCCAGGCAGCAGCCAGAGGTTAGAGCTCAGTACACTTTCAGTCTCTTGTATCCTATCAACGTGGTTATTTTTGGTTATTTTGGAAAATGCCATTTGGCACAGTGATTATGTATTCGGGGTCTGTAGTAAACTGCCTGGGTGCAATTCTCAGCTCAGTCACTTACTGTGTGATAATAAGCAAATGACCTACCGTCTCTGTGCTTAGTTTTCCCATCTGTTAAGTGAGTTTATCATAGTCATTTAACAGATGGGAAAACTATTATCATAGTACCTATTTCATAAGTTGCTGTGAAGACTAAAGAATACATGTGAAATGCTTATGTATCTGACACATAGTTAGCGCTCAGCATTGGCTTTTCTCTCCTTCCTTCCCCACCCCTCTTATTTGGTACCTTCACCTATGGGAGAATTAAGCCCGAGGATACCAAATCGTCAGGTTGGCCACTTGCTAGCTTTTGCTGACAGCTGGAATAAAAGTTTTTTAGTATCAGAGGTGTTTGAAATGTGATAGTGTTTGAGTTACCTCTTAATTTCCATGTAGTCTAGTCCAGCTGCCTCTGCCTCAGTAACAAGGAAAATTGAATTGATCAAAACTTAAACTTTTCCAGTACTCTGCACTCTCTATCAATGTGATGTGCAGCTGGGCTTTCTCGCTGGCTGTGATGTTTCTCTTCTCTCTGCCTTTCTGAGTCACTGTCAGTGATTCAACTTAATCATTCCCTTGCTTCCTCCTCCATCTTTTTCATCATTTATTCCTTCTTTTTTTTTTTTTTCATGCCTTGTGTTTCCTTGAAGCCACGTTAAAACCAGGGATCAATCATAAAAACCATCATTTTTTACATCAGAATTTTAAATTTCAAATGGATTTTCTTTTGTAAAGCTTCTTGTCAAACAACACCTACACGCTATAGGAAGACAGTTTTAACTGTCGATTTTTTGCCAAACTCAGAAGTTAGCAGCATGATATTGCAATGGTAGCTTCTAAATATATGGAGTTGGGAGCACAGTACAAGTGGGAATTTTTGTAGCCACTCACGGCTTTTTGTAATCTACCAAGAGTACATGAAGGCTGTCTGGAATATGAAAATATGAAAAGTAGAGGTATTTATGCCTGTATTTTTTCCATATTTCTTAGCTAATATTCTTCACAAATACTGAATCCAAGGTAAATATTCAGCGGGCATCTCTGTGTAATGCTTGCTAAAAATGAATCATTCAAAACATTTATTCCAGGAAATTTAGATTTCGAAGGCTGTCGTACAATGAAACAAATAACTTAAGTACGAGTATTCATCAAATTTTACTCAAATGATAGCTTTAAAAGCAGTCAGTCACTTCTACATATATGGTAAAGAAAGGTTTATTTGTTTGTTTGTTTCTTCTCTTGGACCACTTCAACCCAAACTGACAGGGTATTTGGGAATTTAAAAGCTTGTACTT
Source organism: Lyroderma lyra (assembly GCA_004026885.1). NCBI lineage: Eukaryota > Metazoa > Chordata > Mammalia > Chiroptera > Megadermatidae > Lyroderma > Lyroderma lyra. Next base: position 131,194 of record PVJL010001593.1, on the reverse strand, counting down.
TTTGGCTTATAAGTGAACCCAGAGAAGTAGTTTGCTGTTCAAAATGGTTTTAGAGACTGACATTGCCCATGAGATTTCTGAAGTATCTACTTTAATTAGCTTTAGTAAATAAATTAATGAAGGCATCACTGAGTGTCTCTGTCTTTCAGAATGAGCTGGGAATGTTTGAGGAACAGACAGGAGGCCATGTGACCACTATGTGGGGAACAAGGGGAAAGAAGATAACAAGATGAGTCTGAGACACATTTCTGTCCTGAAGCTCCCTCCCCATCTAGCAGGACTCTTGCTTTAAACTTTTCCCCTCAACCACCCTGGCCCCAAGACCCTCCCTCCTGAGCACAAGACAACTCAACTTCTACTCCCTTCCTCTCCCCCAAGACTCCCAGACGTATCTTTCATTTTTTCTATTGCATTTTACATTAATACATTAGAGATGTCCCAGAGCCTGTGTGCTGGGGTGGAAAGAGAGTAACAGTGGCTCTGAGCCTGCAGTTTTCCTCGTCTGAAAAATGGAGAGGATTAGAAATAATGCATGTAAATAAAGGGCCTGCCACATAGTCCAGACTCTGCCATCCTGAGACACATCCCTTTCCCTCCTGTTATTTTCACATGTATACCAATAGGTAACTATGACAGGAGAAACTGTTAAATTGTAAGTATTTTCACACTACACACTCACATGCACTACACACTCTCATACACACACACCCCACTATAAGGAAAAGAAATCTGCAAGTAAACCCCTTCAGCTCTTCTGCTTTTGCTGTGATGAGCAGAGAACTGGATAGAGTTGCAAATCTGAAGCGGTTGAGAGCTTTGCCAGAGAGAGAGCGCACTCTTGTGAGAGGGAGAGGGGGAGGGGGAGGAGGAGGGAGAGAGGGGGAGGGAGAGGGGGAGAGAGAGAGAGAGAGGGAGAGAGAACACGCAAGAGTAAGGGGGCTAAATGAGATGGGATTGGAAGACTTGAAAGGAGAGGTTTGAGTAGCTGCCAGGGGAAGTGAGACTTTGGGGAAGGTGTTTCAGAAGTAATTTGGGGGAAAGTTTTGTTCTCTGTTGTGCTGTGTATTCCCTCCTCCGTATCCCTAAAACACTTCACAAAGGTTGCATTATACTTCAGTATGTTTGGGGTTGGATGCATGTGGTTGTGTGTGCATGCAGTTGAATGTGATTTTTTGTGTCAGTGTCCTCACGATGGACACAGAAGGGGAGTGTGATGGGTATAACAAGGCTGAGGTTCTAGCACTCTCTTTATTCATACTGATAATCTAAAGTAACAGGTAAACATAAATTCATATTTTGAAAAAACTAAATTGAGACCTCCTGAGTAGTAATTTAAATCAGTTTCCCTCTGCTTACAACTGACTGTGACTTTGGCTTTTGTTTAGTACTCTTGTCTAGTTCTTTGGGTTTGGAAATTTTTTTTTTATTTAAAAAAACTGGCATCAGAATTTTTAGGGAAGGAGGTTTCTGCTTCCTGTACAGCCAAGTACTTTGTGCCAACTCTCCACAGTTATCAACTGTAAACACTCAACAAAATGTTAAAAAACACCCACCTTATGCCACTGGAACATGATTCAAGAGCAGGTAGGAACTGAAGGGAGGATCTACACCTGGGAGAAGGAAATAGCAGTGAGTGAACTTCCCATTCTTTAATGGCTTTTAGCTTCAGGGCACATCCCATTCAGTGCCATAAGGCCGTTAAACTCTTAGGAACCCACAGTTTCTCTCAAACCCACAGAGGTCAGAGTTTGGGACAACCACAGTAGCTGGGAAATGGGGTGGGGGATCCTAGAAAGGAGGGAGGCAGACAAGGGAGCCTCAAATTCTATGCATAAATTCTGTCCAGATCTCTTGCTGACCCCTAACCAGGCATCCCTGGGATGACTCCACAGAGCCCAGGTAAGCCTGAAAGAATCAAGACTTTTGAACAATTTTTAAAAATTAAAAATTTTTTACCTTTTCCCAAATAACATCTCCTTTTTAATATGATGGAAATAAATTTTTGATTCAGGGTCATGGGTGGCCTATCCTGGCAGCTCAGGGTGAAGGCAGGAACCAACCTTGGACAGGACACCCTTCCATCACAGGGCGCACTCACACCCACATCACTCAGACTACATGCCAGTTCTCCTCACATGCACATCTTGGGATGTGGGAGGAAACCGGAGTCCGCAGAGGATCCCGTGCAGACGTGGAGAGTACATGCCAACTCCACACGGGCAGTGATCCTGGCCAGGAATCAGGTGGTTGTAGTTGTTGTTTTTATCAACATTATAATGAAACGACTTTATTTGATGACATACTGTACGTGAAAACATTAAATAACACAAAGCTATATTCAATGTCAAAAGGACTGCCATATACGTAGTGGAACTTTTGTCCTGAAAGAGAGTTGTGTTAGTTTCTTAGGGTTGCTGTAACAAATAATCATAAATTGAGTGGCTTGAAACAACAGCAGTTTATTTTCTCCAGTTCTGGAGACCGGAAATTTGAAATCAAGGTGTCAACAGGACCACACTCTTTGAAGGCTCTAGGAGAATTCTTCCTTGACTTTTCTTAGCTTCTAGTGGTTCCTGGCAACCCTTGACATCCCTTAACTTGTGACTTCGTCACTCTCATCTCTGCCTGCATCTTCACATGACTCTTCTATGTGTGTCTTTCTCCACTTGGCCTTCTGATGAGGACATTATCCATTGGAATCAGGGCATACCCTAATCCAGAATGACTTCATCTTAACTAATTACATCAGCAAACACCTTATTTCCAAACAAGATCACATTCTGATCTTCCAGGTGGATGAATTATAAGGGGATACTACTCCACCTTGTACAGAGGTGAATAAAAAGTATTGTGAAATATCTAGAACTTCAAATGCTGGGTCTAATTAATCCTTAAATATTAAAGTAGGTAGAGTGTTGTTGGTACTGTGGTGAGAGGCATGCTTCTGTAGACCAGGTAACATAGCATTTGTTGCATTTCCAGTTTCTAGTACCAACTCACCAACAAAGATTTTTACCAAAAATCTTAGAATCAAGAAATGTGAATGTTGGACCCCAAATGATATAAGCATGCCACAGAGACTAGCCAGTTCAGGAAGTGTTCTGATTGGGAGTCCACAAACCCCTGCGCCAGCAGTGCTTACTCAGACACACATAGCGGAAGCTACTGGCCGGGTCCCAGGTGATAGAAAATAGGCTAGCGAATTTATAGACTGATTTCTAAAAAAAGGAGATAAGAACAGAAAAGACTTGAGACATTTTTCAATGAAAGTGTGTAAGTAAGTCCACGAAAAGGTACAATATCGTGTAATGAAGTAGCTGATGAGCTGGTGTCAGAGTTCACCAATTAACATAACCATTTGGCAGCCGATTCAGCTTATGACCTGAAGAACATTAGGCAAAGAGTTTATGATGCTTTAAATGTGCTAATAGCAATGAACATAATTTCAAAGGAAAAGAAAAGAAACAAAGTGGATTGGACTGTGCACCAATTCTGCTCAGGAATGTCAAAACCTGGAGATAAAGAAGCAGAGGCGCTCTTAACGCCACGGCCTGGGTTCCATTCCCAGCCAGGGAACCACCACCCCCCACCCCCCCCCCCCCAAAAAAAAAAAAAAAGAATTAGTAGAGGTGGATAGAATGGATAAAGCAGAAGTGAGCCCAGCTGCAAGAATTTCTTCAGCAAATTGCTTTTAAAAAACCTGGCAAAATGAACAGCAAACCAGGGCCCTCCAGCTCTGAACTCCACCATTCAGCTGCTATTTATAATCATCAATACAAGCAGGGAAACTGTCATAGACTGCAGCATCTCCAGCAACAAGTTTGAATATCTTTTTGTTTTTAACAACACGTTTGAGATCCATGATGACATCGAAGTACTGAAGCAGATGGGAATGTCCTTTGGCTTAGAGTCCAGCATACGCCCTGTGGAGGATCCAAAGCTTGCTAAACCACTGGTGCCAAAGGCTTTAGAAGGTTATATCACAGATACCTCCACAGGACCTCCTTGGTTAAATCAGGGACTACTTTTGAACTCTACCCAATCAGTTCCAAATTTAGACCTGACCACTGGTGCAACCTTGTCCCAGTCAAGTGTACACCAGGGGTTATGCTTGGATGCTAAAGTGGCCTTAACAACGGGACAGTCCCTTGCACCAGTCACCAGTCCAGTTGTGTAGCCTCTCTTTTCTCTGAGTCACAAGGTAAGACCCCCTTTTCATTCAATGACAAAGACAAGGAAGAGGATGAGGAGGATTACTCCTCCCTAGAATAAAGACAGGAGAAAAACCTACGTTTTAATAAAAAAAAAAAAAAATTAAAGTACTCTCTATCTTACAGAACACTATTTTTTCATGAAAATGTATTGTGTGTTATGATTATGAACACCTACCTAATTACTCATAACTTGTTAACTTTTAGATTTGTTGCCCTTGAAAGCAATAAAAATTTAATTTCATTGTAAATATTTAAAATTAAGACACCACTAAGTAACCCTGGCCCTTTCCTGTTGTCCCTTCCCTGTGTTTCATTGTTCCAAATGAGTAAGGTTAAATACATTTCTGAAAGAACAGGGTTATAAAGCCCTTGACAAAATTCTGTTTTCTGAAGCAAAGCCATTCCATTAAACAGAGCTAAATTTAGGTTGTCAAAGCCCCCTGGGCTCTGAAAAGCAAGTTGTTAAAACTCATAACGAGTTTCAGTGTTGCTGCATTCAGAAATGTCTACATCTCAGCAGTAGCCCTTATACTAGACTGCTCTGAAAGAGAGAGGGGCAGATGTGAGGGGCTCTTGTCTTTGAAGCCATCATTTCAGATACTATTTGGAATTCCACATTCTTGACCTTCCTAAATCCTTAAATTATAAATTCCTAGCAACTGGAATTTGTAAAAAGCACATGGATGAATCCCTAATGACAGAGATAGTTAATTTAAAAATACTTAATTTCATCTCAGAAGAACCAAAGATGAAACACCCTCTCTCTCCACCCCATATCAGTAGTCCTGGCTTTTTCTCACAGTATCCTTGAGTTAGAGAAAATGCAAATGAAGCTTTTGAGGTTTCACTTAAAGTGAAAACATTTTGCAGCTGTCATGGCTAAATTGATGATAAATATGAGCGTCAGTAATTTTCTCAATATATTTTTTGAGTCAGAATCTTAGAGTTGAAAAAGAATTGCCTTCAAAGCTCCTGCTGATGGGCTAAATCTTCAGATGTCTTATATTTCCTGTGCCTGGAAATGACTGTCCGTGGTGTGAAAGTGAACCCCAATATACAACTCAAAGTTAGTACTAAGACCCAGCTGCTGGGTCAGCAGGAGTGTCACCATAGTTTTTTTTTGTGCAGAGTTAGTTTCAGTTCTGCCAGCCAGTCTGGGATAAGGGCAGTTAGAATGGGATTTGTTAGGTATACTTTACTACATTTATTTTACTGCCTTTATTCAGTCAAGATTGATTTCTTGAGTGCTCACTATGTTTCAAGGATTAGGCATACCAAAAGAAGTAAGACAAGGTCCCTGTCAAACCAACTCTGTCTCCATGACAAACTAGTAGATAATTCCAACATATTGAGAGAGAGGATATGCCCAGAATACTATGGAAGCTCAGAGGAGAGCTTCTGAAATTTGCTTTAAAGAACTGTACATGTATCTATTTATGTAAACATGATTTCTGTGCTTTGATCCTGAATTCAACCATGGTACTGACAAGAGAAATGTACTCTTAGCAAACATTTTTTAAAAGACAAGATTTGCTAAAAATGTGTGCTCTAAAAACAAATCAATGTAATGACTGATCTAAAAAATCTTAATTATTTCCTGAATTATTTTAATGTCAGAACCTTAAAAGAATTAATGACCCATTCACCAAGTCATTGTGGTAACACTCAATTTAAAGATAGTTTTTCAACCTATTCTTTCTGCCTCCTTACTGAATTGGAATTGTGGAATTTGTACTCCATTCCTACTTCTTACTCACACCCTCTCTTCAGATTGGTCACTTAAACACTGTTTATTCTGCTGCCTAAATATTTCTTTAATCCATCACATTTTATCCTCATTGTCATTATCTTAGTTTGAGTGCCCATCCATCAGAGCTCCCTTGGATTGTTATAGTGATTCTCCAGCTGGCCTCACCGTCTTCCAGTCCTCCTCTACACGAACTCTGTTCATGTCTTATTCCCACTTAAAATCTTTCCACCCCTTGCCATCACCTACTGAATAAAGTTCTTACCATGCCGTACAAGGCCATTCACCACCTGGCCCTTGTCTGCCTCTCGATATTGATCTGCAGCAGATCTCCTTGAACCCGGAAAGTTAAATGAAATTCCTAGAACATGCCCTGCTCTGCACATGCTATTGCCTCTGCTGTTCACCCCTTTCTAGGCTGGCAAGCTTCTATGCATCCTTCAATTTGTAAATCACTTCCTTTGTGAGGTCTTTCTGGTTGTCTCATTCTATCCCTGCACCTTGTGCATGCCTCTGCCATAATATATACCATCCACTGTAATTTGTAAGAGAGCCTTCCCTACTCAAAAATAAGGTTCACTTCTAGTTAATGGAAAATTGAGGGAATCATCCCATCATTATTCATCTCTAGAGTATCCCTGGGCAGGGAGTGTAGGCATAAAGAATTTTTACATGAAGTGCAGAGAGGACTTGAATACACTGAGGAGGCTGCTCTAGAGCCTGTTCTGCTGACTGTGCCGCTTACATGGTCTGATGTCACTTGCTTTTCTAAGTAAGCATCTTTGACAAATTGAATGGAGCATCCCAGAGAACAACATATGAGACCCTCTACCTAGGCAGAAAGAGCCACAGGGCCAAGTAAACTTGCCAATAATGTTATCATTTAGCTGAGGCAGCAGCTTTTGTCATGAGTCAATGACTTCCTTTGGCCCACACATCATGCTGAAGATTAGGGCTACAAAGGAAGAACAAGATTGATAACAGCCTTTGGGGATACAGAGAGTGCATATGACCTCTTATGTTACACTCAGCTCCTACCTCAACCCCCCAATTTGGGAGGTTTGGGATTCTCTAACCTCCCAGATATAGAAATTTGGAAATGTCCTGATCCTCAAAAATCTAAAAGAAAAAGGTAAGATAAAATTTGGCTTTAAATGCTGCTCATTTCCTATTTATCATCTTATTGTTGACTAGGTTACTGGTTTCCCGTTAGCTTTTGAGGATTTCCCCCTTTGAGTGCTCTCTGGAGTCCAGCATCTGGACTTGTTCCAGCAGGAGTGGATTTCTGGTTGAAGTAGTGCCCAGGTCTAAGAGACCCCAAGAATTCAGAAAAGAATTCAAGAAACGGGCTTAGCTATGTATTTAGACATACAGTCAGAGAATTACATTATAAATCCAACCCAATGCTGCATAGAAGGATAGAGCTGTAGGTTGCTTCTGCAGGGGCCCTGTGAGAAAATCAAAGGATGAGAGTTTAGCATAATGGAAAGAGTGTGAACTTTGGGCAAGGCAGGCATGTGTTTGAGTCACACATACTGGTTGTGTGGTCTTAAGTTAGACATGTCATTTAACTCCACTAAGCCTTAGTTTACTCTGTTGCAAAATGAAGTCAGTAGAAACCTTTTTTATGGAGTTGTTAGTATTCAAGATAATGCTTGTATGATCGTAGAACGCTTTGCACATGGTAGGTTAAGAAATGGTAGTTATGATTTTGGGTTTGTATCGAGAGTGGTGTGATGGACTCTGATGTCCCACCTGATCCCCCTGGGAGTGCCATTGGCAGTGGTCCATATCCAATGACTGCTTGAGGCAGGATGTAAAAGGCCTGGCTATTTCAGCTCAATTTGAAAGCGCTCAGATGGACCATTCTAGCTTCAGAGCACCCTGTGGTTCAGCCAAGTTAACACTAGGCCTGCATCACAGCTTAGCCTCTCCCTCTGCCCACTCTCACTTTCTTCCACTACTTTCCCAAGAGCTGAGCCCAAGAGCACTCCCTAAAAACATCCCACAGGCTAAACTCTGTCCCAGAGTCCACTTCCTGATGAACCTGATCTGTGGTAGGTGATAAGGCAGGTATCTAATCCTGTGTTAATAATTACCCATTGGTCCAAGATGCTGAAGCCCCAAGAATATACTGTGGCACCTTGGCCAGGTTTCAGGAAATAGTTTAGAAACACAGGCAAAGCATCAGAAAAGCTGTAAGGGAATGAGGAAATCCTTACAGACATGTGGAACTTGCCCATAAGAAGGCATTTGATCATTTTCAGAAGTTAAAAACATCCTAAATGCTATTCCACATGAGCCCAGGAGCATGCAAGTATTTTTCAACATCAGCTCCCTAAAAAGAACTTGGCTGTGAGATTCACATCAATATAATTAAGCAGATGTAATATTAGTCTTTTCTAGTTTTGATCTTTTAATTCCCTTTCCAATGGCAAGGGCTCAGCTAGAGACCTTCCTGGAAGGAGAGCCATGTTTTCCTCTCCCATGACTGTGTGCAGGTGGCCTAACCAGTTACTTTGTAGCTGGGCTTTACTGTAGGCACCTTTCTGGTGCCCACTGACATAGAGGCTGGGAGCCCCTGTCCCACTCAAGTACAGCAAACTAGACAAAAGGTAAATACCTGAGCGACCAATTCTGAAATGGACTCTAGGGCTAAGTTAGACTCTACTTTTGACAGAGACTCCATCTCCAGGAATAGTCTAACCCCAACCTGATTCTTCTCTGTGCTTTTCTACACTGATCTCACTGGGTTTTAGGAGCTGAAGACTCAGGGAAGATGAGCTATTGCTAATCTTCAGCCATTAGTCTGGCCATGTCATTTAGTAATTAATCAACAGCTACTCCCTGAGGAGAATGTACAAGGCTTGTGTGCACTGAGTGCCAACTCTGGATCCTATGCTTCTGTCTCTCCAGAAATGGAGAGGAAAGTGGACATGAACAGAGGAGGGGCAGCAGGAGGACAGTTAAATGGTACAGACAGTGAGTGCCATGAGATTAGAGGGGGAAAGCAGGCTTTTCCTAAGTCACTTGTTCAGATGTCTCTAAATCCCATATCCCTGCAGCCCTCAGAATGCACGTAGTCACTTGCCCAAGGAGGCCCTTGATAGATATATAGTTGACCCTTGAACAACACAGGTTTGAACTGTGTGGGCCACTTACACGCAGATATTTTTTCCAATAAATACAGTTGATCCTTCATGTGTTTCATATCCGTGGATTCAACTAATCATGGATCGAAAACAGTATTTTCACATTCCCAACTATGGATTCCCAACTGCAGACCAAAAGTACTGTTTCCATGGTCAGTTCAATCCACAGATGCAAAGGGCCAGCTATAGAGTCAAAAGTTACACATGGATTTTCAACAGTTGTGGTAAAGGAGGAATGTCAGCTTTGTTCAAGATTTAGCTGTATATTGAATTGACTGTTTTTCCAAATGGTTTGTCATCCATTTTTTGACCCTCTAGCAATATTGAGATTGCAGCAGATGTGCAAGATCTTTTCAGTGGTGACATCTCAAGTAGTGCTGCTGTGCAGCCCTCAGGGTACTCTTGGTCTCAGTATTGGTGGCCTTGCCGTGCAAAGGCACAGAGATGGCAGGGATGTCCCAGAGGCTTCAGGGGCACTGCTTGTTTCAAGGCTCTTGCCTCTCATTCACTCACCCCCTACTCTTCAGGCAGAAGAACTGATGGAGGAGCAGTGGCACATTTCTAGAAGTCTTACCCCTCTGCTCTCTCTATGACACTGCAAGGCCAAGCCCTAGACCAAGCTTGTCCAACCCATGGCCTATGAACCACATGTGGTCCAGCACAAATTTGTAAACTTTATGAAAACATTACAGAAATTATTCATGGACCTTTTTTTAGTTCATCAGCTATCGTTAGTGTTAGTGTATTTTATGTGTGGTCCAGGGAAGCCAAAAGACTGGACCTAGACCATGATTTTATGTGATGCCCTAGGGATCTGGTTATCTCTGCCCCATCCCCACAAATTATTTATAGACCAAGAGGCGCCTGTTGCTGCTTAACCATGGAAGTATTATTTCTATCCAGGAGAACCCTGAAGAAACTAACAAGTTCAGGGACCCAAGGACACGCACCCTTAGCTTTTAACTCAGGCCAGGTTCAGAGGCTCTGCCTCTAAAACAAGTTCAGGATATTGCCAGATGAGGTGAAAGGACACTTTATCAGTCCCTTCCTATCTTTGACATTCCCTATTCCTTCTTTATTGGACAGTTGAAGAGTTCTCAATCTTATATACAGGACCATGCAAATAAATGTCATTCCCCACCCCCACCCCAGGCAGACTGTCATTCCTAAGGTCCTCCCATATAGAAATCCAGGAGCCCCATGGCCACCTGGGTTGTAAACCATGGGCCTGGGGAGCACAGAGGGAGGTAGAACCTCAGGACCCATTCTGAGAAGATCTGAACAGTCTTTGCTGTAGGAGGCTAGAGGCATGCACTAGGTGATCTAATGGAATTTTTCCATCGCTCACAGTGGCATGTAAAATGACCAGACTCATAACAGGATAGCAGTTTCACATAATGGTCTAAGGTCTGCTAGAGGCAGTTTCTAGAATTGAATGAATTATTTAGTTACTCTTTCTATTTACTTTGAGCTATGACCCTGGGTTTTTAAAATTAATTAAACTAGCGATAAATGTCTCAATAAACATCTACCCTATAAAGCTACCTAATTACTCTTTTTTTAAAAAACACACAACTTCCTTTTGTCACTGTTTAAGAGAAAGATGAACCTGGAGTATGACTACTTTGGTCAGCTAATAACAGAATCAGAGACTTAGGGTACATAAGGGGGTATGAAATCATTTATACAAAGGGAACCCAAGGCTCAGAGAGGGAAATGACTTGCCCAAGAGATTGCAATCAGAATTTGCCTTTCCTTGCTCCTGTCACTTCCCTTCTGCCCCAAACTCCCTGCTCGTAACTGAGCACAGACTTGCCTCCCTGGAATGACATCCTCGGGGCACATTCCCTATACCCATCCAGTTCCCACCTACTCATGGATCCTCTCCCCGGCAAGAGAAAGGAGAAGACTGGTCATGACAGCCCAGACGAATCTAACTGAGAAGTTTCAGCACAGATACAGGGCGAGAGCAGCAGCAGACAGAGGTCTGGGGCACCTCCGAACTCGCCTCCTAGACAAGAGTCCCTAGAGGTCAGGAAGGGAACTGTTCTCGAAGAGATACCCTGCCACAGACAACAGGACTGAGGTGAGAAGGGAGCTCTTTCTCTGAATCGGGTTTGATGATAACTGCCAGCTTTCCTTTCTGATAATCTAATTCACGGCAAAAGTGCAGTGAGTTTTTGAGCTACTTAGCCATTGACAGTAAGTGGTATTTGGGGACTTGAACTTTCCAGCGAGACTTGGGCAGCTGCCCACTATCATGAAAGGCAGAATTTGAAAACCTGGCAGGAAGGAACAGAGTTTCTCTGTGGTATTTAACTCAGAAATCTAATGCTCTAAAGTTTGGCACTCTTGGTATATGGAAAAAAAAAATGAGAGTTGGATAAAAATGAGAATTATGCTGACTGAGCTAGATTGTAGTGGAATTTAAATAGCCATTTTTCCTCCCCCTTATCCCAGCAGTCTTTGCTCCAGGAGCTGGTAGTGGCCAACAGGTGCTGAGAAGGGTCAGTCTGGTCAGTTGATCCCCAGACCATCAGCATCACCTGGGAACTTATTAGAAATGCAGATTACCAGGCCTCACCCCAGACCCACTGAACCAGACACTCTAGGAGAGAAGCCCAGCGTTCTGGGTTTGAACAGCCTCCCAGATGATTCTAACACAAGCTCAAGTTTGAGAACCACTGGTCAAAAGCATGGTATGGTTCTGAATTTATTGTTTATTAAGGAAACTCTACTTTCAAGTGAGCTAGTCATCTGCCTCCTGCCTTGCCTCCACTGGGACAACCACAACTGGGAGATTTGGGATTCATCCTCAGCATTTGTGCAGTAAACCATCTCTCTGCCATCTGTTTGGCCCTGGCCCCCAGCTGTATCACTCCTCTCCTGGGACTCCAAGTTTCATTGTTGCAGTGAGGTGGTTTTCACTCATACTGGGAAGAAAGGCATGCATAAATGTGGCTTTGTACCATCAGTGGGACCACAAACCAAGAGTCAGGCCCTAGAACCCCTCCTCAGAGTTCTATCTGCTGTGATGAGGGACTTTCCAAGGAGGCCCCAGGTGTCCTGAGGAGAAGCAATAAGAATGACCTGCCTAGTCCTAGCTATAGATGCCAATGGCTATGAGTGACTGGGTGAGCTCTGGGGAACTTGGGACTCCGGTCGGAGAGCCCTGGGCTCTACTTGTTCGCCCCGCCCCTTTTACCTGCCAACAGGATGGGCGTGCCTGAGGGAGGATTCCAGGGAGAGGAATTGGAGATTGCAGGTAACTCCCATAGCTTTACTGCCAGAGAGAACCAGTTCTGTTTTTTGAGAGAGCAAGGCTCTGGGTTCATTTAATGAAATACATTTTGCCAAATGCTTTTTTCTTTTTCCAATTAAAGCCAAGGCATTAAAAGGTAGTGTCTGTTGGAACTGTGTTGTACCTCATCCCCCACTTCGCCCAACTCCTCTTTCCCAAGTGTGAGGAGTGTGTCAAGAGCCTATCATAAGAAACGCTGTCTTTGTCTCTGTGGTGCTGAGGAGAAGCTGCCAAGCCTCTGAGGTGTTTGGGTTGATGGCATATAGTATGTGATATTTTCCACTCTTCTTCCAACCTAGTCTGGGGAAATTAGCTTTGGGGTATGGAGACGATACCAATCTGTTCTTTGAGAGCCCTGTAGAGCAGATTTCCAAAGTGGTGGCCATCCCCATAAGCTTAGGGACACAGCACAGGTGGACATGTACCAGGACCCACCTAAGGGTCCCCGGAGGACTAGTCTCTGTTCTATGAGTGCACTGTGTTGTTGCTAAGGTCTTGTCCACTCAGCCGAAAGAAGAGGTCACAGGAGGCAGAGAAAGTTGGTAGGAAAATATACATAGGGTGTTTAGGGTTCTTATGTCTCTCGTTTTAATCCTCACAATAATCCTTTGAGCAATATAGTATTAATCTTATTTTATAGTTAAGGAAACAAACCCAGATTAAGGTCTGTCGCCCTAATCTGTGTCTGCTCAGGTCTGAGGAGACAAGCTAAGCCACGGAGGAACAGGGCCTTAACTCCGACCCTGGGACTCCTCCTCAGTGCCTTCACCTTTCCGGACCCTGTCCCCTTTCTACTCTCTTTGCCTCTGCCTCAACTTCTAGGAGATATGAGTGACCTACCAGGAAGTTAAAAAGGAGATTGCACCAGGACTCAAAATTCCTGGCCTCTTTCATGTATGGGATGAGTCCAGCTCAGAACCCATCACTCCTGTTGGCAATGGCCAGTGAACAGCTTTCTGCTAACGGGGAGGGAAACTGGGAGAAGAGCAACAGGGTTATGAGAAACAGTGAAGATGCTGAGCGTGCCATAGTTCTCCTGACGGAGGCCACTCCTTACAACCCGGATTTGCCAAATGATGTGTGCATTTGCCCTGTGGAGGGGGAAAGGCAGTAAAATGAGTTGGGGGCCAGAGGGAGTCTATTTGCCCTAAAATTCTGGACTTTCTTCACAAGTTATCTGTGTGTGTGTGTGTGTGTGTGTGTGTGTGTCTCTCACACAGAGAGACACACAGACAGGGAGAATGAATGAATGAGAATGTACTTTTTGCAAATACAAAGGAATGAGTTTTTTCCTAACAAGCCTGGCTGAATTGTCAGTGACTCTGCAGCTGTGACATGACTAGACCACGGAGATAGTTAGACTGGCTGGAAAAAATATACCGATCAATAGCAAGAAACAGTGATGCTCCTAAGAGTCACCTTACTGTAAAGTGGCCTCACCGTGGAAAATAGAGATAAGTTTGCTTTTCTTCAGGCCCAGCTCAGGCTTTTTTCTTTTCAGACACTTTACCCAGATACAAGGAATCCACGTAGGAATGAAGACGCCTTGGCTCTTGAATCACTTAAGTCTAGCCTTCTCATTAGCCTGGCTTACATGCGTACAAACAGCAGGTTTGAAGATTCTGTTCAGAGGGTCTTAATTGCCCTGGTTGAGTCTGGTTTGGACCATCTGTGCTTACAGAACACTTAGTCCTCCCTCCCGTGACATTTAGTTGCACACAGTGACCTCCATGTTCCAGACTGGATATGTGCTCCTGCCCCACATGCACATTTTCTGCACACTGTACCATGTGGTGATGAGCTAAGCCAGTTCTCTGACCTGACAAGGACTGCCAGCAGGGCTCCCTGAGGCACCAGGCCTGGCATCTGAACCTGCAGATATCTATTTGTATCATGAAAATCACCCTGCCTCCCTCAATGTGCACGTAGAATGGTGGGTATTGGCACAAGAAGTTGCCGCATTTATTGAGGATTAGGTGAGGCCAGTGGCTGCAGGAGTCTGGGTAAGCACTGTTCCTCTCACCTTCTGAACTGTGACTTCCCTCCACTGGGGCCGGATCTCTCCCCCAAGCGCCACATGGCTACCTGGCCTCACAGCGGCCTCTTGGTACTGCAGCTCAGATACCAAGTGCCTGCACGGGCCCTCTCCTTCCCAGTCTGTGGGATCTGCAGTCTGTCTTCTCTGAGAGTGGAAAATTGGGCAGGGCTGAGCTGTGGCCTTGCTGCATTTGGAGGGGACCTGCGACAGAAGACAATATCGCCACATTTTACCCTGGAATAGGCTTCCTCATCTTCCCCCAGAGTGAGCTGGCTGCTTTTTAGCTGCAGCCTCAGCAGTTCCTGGACAGACTATGTTGGTTTAGGACTAAGCAAGAAAAGTGGGCTTCTGGGCCAGGAGCTTAGCAGGGGTTCCCTCCCTTCAAAGAAAATGTAAATTAGTGTGGAAGGTGCTGAGGTTAAGAAACCTGGGGCCCTGCTGTTAGCATTCTGGCCCCTCATCCTCCCTCTCCCTCGGAAGCTGAGCTAGGTGTTGTGTGCAAACACAGAGGCAGGACTGCACCCCAGTAATTGATTCACACTTTTGGTTCCACTTACTCATGCCATGGCCCTGAGAAGATGAGTTCATGTGGCTTTTCCTCTGTGACATTAAAGTGCTTTTACACAGCATCTGCTTCTGAACCTGGCAGACATCGGCATACACACGCCCTTGGAGGACACTGAGGAGGAAAACAAGTCTTTGGCATACAAGAAATTTAAATATAAAATTAAGCTAGAATAGAGGCTGAGGTACCATCTCACCCCTAATGCCCACTCTTCTCTGTCAGGCCTGAGGACAGCTTGTTTGGCTCTTGTCCTCTCCTCTAGGCACCCCCATTCTGCTGCAGCCTTTTACCACCCCTGGACTCTTGGACTTTTGGACTGCAGGTGCCCACTGTCTCCTACCCAGCGTCGCACCTCTGCCTTCTAAGGGGCCATGAAACCATGGCCAGCTCCCCTCTAACAGCATGTGGCCCAGGAGCTGAGAAAGTTGGGCCCACTCTTGCCTCTTCAAGATTCACGTAGTTTGCTCCTAAAATCGGCCTGCCTCGTAGGTAAGCCGGATTGCATAAACTGAGGCCTAATGAGTGGGGGCTTCCAGCATGTTAGCCCCTCTGATCAGGGCGCACCCTGCTAGAGTCCCTTCCCTGGGATTGACACCATGATAGGTTCAAGCAAAACTGTTCTCTTGCCCAGGGATATTGATTATAAAGCAGACAAATGCAGTTAACCTTGACTAGATCCAAAGGTCGAGGTCGCTGGCCCACACCTGCTTATTTCTTGCTGCCTCAGTCCCTTCCCTAAAGAATAGACAAACCATAGAGAACTAGAACCAGGCATTCCAGGGAGGGGCGGGAATGTGACTTCTCCCAACTTCAGAGCTGCAGAATGACTCTAAGGGGCTCATGACTCATTCTGTGCACCATGTAGAGAGAAGAAATGCATTGCACTTACATGCACTATTATTTTCAAATATGTATGAGGATTGTTGTAGTTCATAAAATACAAATTTATTTTTTAGTGGGTGCTTAATAAGTTCATTTGATCCAACTATGACTTTGGGAAGAGAGTAATTCTCAGAGGTTTAGCTGGATTTGGGTGCTCTGTCTCAGCTCACCTGTCCTGAAGATAAACGTCCTCAGGCTTGACTTTGTGACTAAACAGTAATCACCTGTCAGCCTGAATGCCTGTTTCTCCAGTATAATCAATGGTACAGCGTTCAACACACAACATGTGGGTTAGCTGGAGTGTGAGGGCAACTGCAGGCAAAGGGAAAAGAAAATAGAACTCACTGGACTTTGCCTTCCAACCAAAAGAGAAGACTGGCTGCCAGAGAATATGCTAGAAAGTTGTAGACTTAGGAGCGGGAGATACCAAAGGAAAAATTCTGGGACACTGCTGGCATCTGGAAGTACAGGGGGACCCACAAGGCCAGGAAGTTTAAAAACTTCTAAACTCTTGCCCCTGCCAGCCGCTTGGGAGACCACCATGATGACTCCAGCTGAATGTTACATCCCCCAGAAGGCTGCCTCAGGACACTCACAGATGTCAGTTCTCTAAGAGAGGGGCAGGTTGTGACTCTCCATGAAAGGTGTCACAGTGGTGTGCTGAGGTGATTCTGCCTTTAATTTAAACTTCATGGAGTTCTGCATATGGAGAAGCTCTGTTCCTACCTCTCTCCCAGGTGCCCTCACCTCCCACCCTCCAGCCTTGGAGACACAACAAAGGAAGATGCCTCTCTTCATTAGTCTACACAAGAGCCTTTTAGCTCAGAGTCGTGCATCTACCTCTGGTAGATGGGAACCTGAGGGAACAATGACTCCATGACAAGGAGCAGCGGCTTTCACCAGAGGCTGAGAAATAACAAGAAAAGGATCCTTTTTTAATTATATAGGGCATGTATGATGAGATATGTCCTTTTTTTCCCATAAATACCTGAAGAGAAAAGCCATGCTTCCTTTTTCTTCCTATGAAGTGGGAGAACTCAAATAGGAGTTTCTGAATTTCAGGTTCTTACCTGCTCAGAGCCCTATAATGTATTTGAGCTGGTAGCCTATGAGAATGAGTTGTTTATTATGGAAGACATGGTTCTTATGAAAAGCACACGTGACTTCTATCACAGAAACACCTTTTCCCCATGGCTACCCCGGGCTCCTGCTAATACGGTGGTTGTATGTATGGACGCGAACTTCTTCAGTCATGAAAATTCACCCCAGCCGATCACAATGCAGTAGCCAGCTTGAAGCAAAGTAAAATTTGTGGAGAAAAGTAGTCACAGTATGCAGCTGCCTCCTAATATTGCATTTCAGTTGCTCTAAGGATAATAGGCACAGGACATGCTGCTTGGGATAGAGTTAAACATAGTTTCTCTGTTCACAGAACCTTAAGAATGACTTTAAGCTCTTCCCACACCCTGGGGCATCAGTAAGGAAATGGTTGACAAACCCTACCCAAAAAGACAGTTGTCAGTGGAGTCCTTTGAAAGACCTGTTTTGCAGCCCAGAAGTCCCAGTGTGATTCCTAGCAAGTCTTTGTTCTGGAAGTAACTCTTTCTGGTGGCAGACCAAAGTCGGAAAGAGTGTGAGAGGGAATGTGGGGCCAGCAGAAGCGGGGAGGAGGTACCCACATGGCTCTACCTTCCTTAGTTGAGCTGTCTATTCACTCATCCTCCCAATCCTCCAAGAAAAAACATCTTAAGATCTTTGCTGAGATAGTTGACATCCTGCTCCAGTTGTCCTTGAATAGCCTAGGGTGAGCCAGCAGGAAGAGAAGAGGTGAGGTGTAAACCTTTCATGGAAGAGGGCAAGGCCCTTCTGTCATAGCCTGTGGCCTTGGGTCTAGGCACAGATGAGATACTTTGGATCTTATAAGACAACCTCAATTTGGTTGCAGAATTAGACACCAGAGGTGATTATCTCAGCTAGAGACCCCTGGGGACAGGCCGGGAGATCAGCGGCTGGCAGAGCTCCAGATGTTCTGACAGTTTCTTGCAAGTCATTCTCCTCCCAGCTCCTCCCAGATTCCTGAACAGGTCCCTGAAGGAGAATTTATGGGTTTAGAAATGGCCTAATTTCCTCACATTTTGTGAAACCTTTTTAGCCCACCCTCTACTTTTCATTCATTCAGTCATTCATTTATTCAGCAAATAATTTTGGAGGCTCTACCTGCCATATGCCAGGCCCTGCGTGAAGTTCTGGGGAAGGATTCCTGCCCTTATGAAAATTATAGCCTGGAAAGGGAGCAGACAACAAGTCAGTAAACAAATCAACAAGATAATTATAGATTACTGTCAGTGCCGTGAAGGAAATAAACAGGATAAATGAGATAGAAAGTAACTGGGAGAGGCTATTCTGTAGGGTGAAACTCTCTGCAGAGAGGACATTTGAGCTGAGGCCTCAAGGACAGAAGGAGTAGCCCTGGGAAGAGCTGGAGGAAGAGCAAGCCAAGCAGACGAACACAAAGACGCAGAGGCAGAAAGGCCTTGGAGCGTGTAGGAGCAGAAATGCCAGGGCCAGACTGTAGCAAGGAGAAGGATTTGAGACGAGTTCAGTGGAGAGACAGGAGCCTGGTCATGTAGGGCCTCGGAGGCCACGATCAGAGTTTGGATTTTATGCTGAGAGCGACAGGAAGCCACTGACAGTCTTAAAGCAGGAGTGGTAACGTAATTAAAGATGACTGTATGCTCACAGCTGCCTTGTGTGCAATAGCAGATTAGAAACAAATTCCATCACTATGGAGCTGGGTAAATGAACTTAGGTTCTTCCAGTGGTATGCAGCAATGAAAAACTATGTATACTGCTCTGGAAGGATTCACAAGTTGCCCTAAGTCAGGGGGAACTATCCCAAGAAACAGAGTACAGTACAAAATATACCGCCAATGTATGTTTTAAAGATAAGGTGTATGTGTTACAGACCTGGCCACATGTAAAATACCGCCTTCAGGATACACAAGAAGCTCGTAAGGAATTGCTTCTGGGGAGGGGAACTGAGGCACAGGGTAACTAAGGCAGAAGGGAGGCTTACTGTTCCTAGTATATCCTTTTGTATGTTTGAATATCTTACTAGGTGCCTGTATTACTTATTTATCAAAAAAGGCAAGTCTAAATTGCGATCACTGTGGTTGCTATGTGGAGACAGGACAAAAGCAGAAGCAGAGAACCAGTTAGAAAGCTGCCTCAGAATTCCAGAGAATATCTCATGTGCCACAATATGGAGGACATAGTTATGGACATGTGCCCCTTTCATATCCTCATGCAACTGTTATAAATGATATTTAGTGACTATCCAAAGTTCCACTGAAGAAGCCCTCTCATTTCTCAATGGAGCTTTCTTCCTTTGCAGAGAGATGCCAAAGGCCAGTACCTGTTTGACCTCCTTTGCCACCACCTGAACCTACTTGAGAAAGACTATTTTGGAATCCGCTTTGTGGACCCAGATAAGCAGCGGGTAAGTCAATATTGAAAACACAAATGGAGGAGAGGGTTGGTCAATAATCCTGAAGCTTTGAACTGTCACTCATATCAGGGTTTAGCCTCAGGAGTCAGGGACCAACCAGACCCTGCAGTTGGGTATCATCTCTTCAAATCATATTATGAGACCTGGAAGATACCATACCAGAGCACTCGTAGTGTGCTCGTCATTCTACAGATGCTAAACTGGCAGCCTAGAAAGCCAGAGTGATTTGCCCAAAGTTGCCCAGGTCACAGGCTGAGCCTCTCCTGCCCCCTGTCTTGTAAATAGGCTGAACCACATTGTCTGGTTAGGAAGAGCCTCACCCGAAGTACCCCACCAACCCATTCTGGGGAGGAGAGAGAGAGAGCCGAACTGTGGGCCTTTCAGCACCATGCAAACCTGCAATTCTTACTCTGCTCTGTGACACGTGGGCAGCTGTACAGGCACAGGCATTGGCAAGGGCTGTGATATTCCGGACAGGTGCAAGAACAAGTCTATTATCCCCAGCCCCCTGCCCACCGCTCCAGCTTCACCTCCCCTGACCTGTCCCCTCCCTGCTGTGGCCCAGCCAGACAATAACATGGCCACCAGCCACCCTTCTCTCTTTGCAGAACTTTCACCTATACAGTTCCCTTTACCCAGAGTATTTCTTCTCCATTTCCTCACCTCTCCGTACTCACTTTTTCTGGCTAACTCCTTCTTATACATGAGGTCTTAGCTTAGACTTTTACTTCTTCCAAAAGTCTTCCCTAACCCCCATGCTGAATGAGGGGGGCTTATATTGTGCCCCATATGCCCTGTACTACCCCTGTTGTAACACTTGGTACACCATGCTGTGGTTGCCTGTGTCCCCTGCAAAAAATGTAAGTCCCATGAGTGCATAGAGTGTATCTCACTCATCACTATATCCCATGAAACTAGCATGGGGCCCGGAATATACTGGATGTTTAATAAACATTTGCTGATGAAGTCATGAGTGACTGAGTTAATGGTTAGCAGGGCCATTTTTCTAGCCTCCGCCTGCCCAGCTGGCCTGCTAACAGACACCTGCAGTTTCTACAGTTTCTGTCCATCAGCCCTTTGCTGTCTGTGGGGTGTCCTTTCTGGCATCCCTGTTTTGAAGTGGGAAAGTATGAAGCATTCAGGCCTCAGTGTCACCCTTCCCTAACCCCTGCCCACTACCCACTCTTGTCTGCCACCCTCCAAAAGACCTGGTCGCCATGAGTCCCAGAGGGCTGCCTCTCATGGGTCCACTAATTGTCTTCTCAGCCCCAAACTTGGGCTTCATCTGTCACCACTAGGGAGCCTTGGAGGGAGCCCCCGAGGGCACAGCCTCCCAGCAGTGTCCAGAGCCACAGATAATGACTGAGTGGATAGCCTCACCATGCCAGAGTCAGGTGCTGTTTTGTTCTGTTGATGCTCTGAGCCACTGTGTCTCAGATCCCATTTAGGGTTTTATGCTAAGAATCCTAAGGACTGTATCCCTTTCACTGGACAGGCCTTGTCCCTATTGCTGACATATGTTGTTCCTCCTGGCTCAGAGAATTTTGAGCATCATCCGTGTTTGGGAAGTAGGGTTGAGGTCAGCCCCTCACCCTGTAAAGGCTCCTTGACATAAATACTGTCCTTAGCTCTGGACTACAGTATAAGACCCCAAAAAGTGCCATGACACCAAACAACTACATGTCCTCACATGCTATAGTTGTCCATTCATTATATGATGATGGGCTGTTTTTACAAAGGGGGTTTGTTGTTGGTGGTGGTGGTGGTGTTGTTGATTTGTATGTATTGGGGGGGAGGGGGGGCGGGGGCGGGTCTGAACTGTCTCTTCCTAAGAAGGAAAGCCCATTACCCCGTCTCTTCATCTCCCAAATAGAGTGGTCTATAAATTAAAAAAAGGGCAAAGTATGTCTTATTATTTTTAAGTTAGATCAGCTATGCTTGAGGAGAATAAGAAAGTATGTGGAGGTGATTAAGATTAAAAGCAGAAGGAGATGGAGAAAAATAAGGAACTAGGACAAAGGGGAAATAAACATTTATGGAGTGGCCACTGTGTGCCGGGCTCTGCACTGAGCACAAACCTAAATCCTTCAGCCAATGGGTGTTGTGCAGTGAGTTGTGTCAGGCACTAAGCTAAGAGCTTCACACATGTTACTTAATCCTTGCCACAAAATGAGATGAGTATCCACAATTATGTCATATATTCTCCAAATGAGCAAATAGCATCTCAGACAGGTTAAGGATAATAACTTGCCCAAGGCAGGTGGCAAAGCCCATCCGTCTTCTTTGAACCAGAGCCTGTGTGGTTTCTGAGGTTCCATATTGAATTCATACCTGAGAGCCTCTAAAGCTCTGTGATTCCATGCCTTTAGTGAGGGGATAAGGAGAGCAAGGAGGCTTGAGAGGGCACTTGAGACTTGTTAGGAAACAGACCTGTAAAGAATTGTCATCCTGGATCTCCTAATCCACGGTAGAGATGGAGGAGGTAAGCTTCTCTGTTTTTCCCGGGGGCGAGGCCTAAAATAAACCTCCTCCCAGGGCACCAGGTGGTCTGACCCCGGTGCACATATCTGTCCCCTCACCACTTGCTCCACAGGAGTCTCCATGAGGTCTGGGAACTCTCCTGGTCCCTTCTGGGGAAGCTGCCCTCACTCACCCTCTTCCCTGTTCCTGGCTCAGGCCCAAGGGCTCAGCCTGCGCTCAGCCTCTCATTTCAAACCCCTAGAGTCCGAATATTGTGTCAGATGGGCCTATTCACCCAATTACAAGAGGAAATTCCCCTCTCTGAAGCTTTTTCTCTTCTCCTGACCCCCCACTCCCCAAGCCCATGTCACCGGTTTGCTAGTGGTTCTGAGATCCAGATTGAGCCAGACATATGCAAAATGTAACTCTGACCATCACCATATTCTTGGGAGCCTTTCACGGTTTCCTTGCCAGACCCTTAAACTCTCTTGGACAAACTGTGACAGCTTTCTACTCCCTTCTGACCCCTCTCCTAATCTCCTCCAGCCTCGCTTCTTTCTTCAGCTCTCACTCTGGTACAAACTAAATAAAGACTTCTCCCTATCTCTTTCCAAAGGGAATAGCCTCTTTGTCATTCAGCTCCATCTGCCTTCTGCTGACAATGCATCTCAGAAGTCATTCCTCTCCGTTTCTGGCTTTATTTGTTTTAATCTATCGGTGACCTGTTTAGGAGTGGTCTGTTTACTGAGTCCCAGGTTCTTGCTGTGTTCTCCTCCCTGTCCAAAGTTCTGGTGTGTTCTGAACAGACAGGTCTCCTCCACCTTCACCGGCACAGCCTGGAAGGAAACCCAGTTGTTTCCATGCAATTTCACCTCTTGCCTTTGCTTCCCTGTGAAGCGAGCCGCGGTGGGCCGTGTAATGTGAGAAGGACCTCTTAACCACATTGAGTGGCTATAATGAGTTGCGAGCCTCGTGGGAACTCAGATCAGAGGAAGCAAGAGAGCAGAATGTCAGTCCAGATTATCCATGTGGAGCTGACGGGAGAACTGGCTCTTAGTGGGTCCATTAACTGCACGACCCAAAGCCCAGCACAGAAGGTAAGAGCTGGGCATCGAGGGAGGCCAGGATGTCGTCTGCATGGGCCTGGCTGCTTTCCTGCCAAAGGGAGGACTCTGCCAAGATGTTGTCACACTAAATGGAAGTAGCCAGAAAAGAGGGAGGTGTGGACCCGGCTCCTTCATCCATTCAATAGCTGCATATTGAACACTGTGCTGGGCACGGGCCATTCAGGGTAAACAAGATAATTTTCTGCCCTCACAGAGCTTGTGACTGATGGTTTTAAGCTACTCTCAGAGAACCAAATCCCAAATAACAGTAGTTCTAGCTCTCTGAAAATTGTCATGGCTCCCGACTGGCATAAAAGCAGCAAAATGAATAAGGCATTTTATGATGCACCCGTGCAGAACTGGGAAGCAGGTATAGAATGGTCTCCTTGCTTCTTTCCCCCGAACATTCGGTATCTTGGGAAAAAATGTATTGTTACTGTGTCCTGCCTCTAGGAAATCCAAGGGAAACAGGGTACTATCCTACACATCAGTTGTGGTTAGTTATCTTATGAGGCAGAGTTTAAACATCCCTGGATGCCAAGGAATCCTGAGCACATGTCCCTCACAGAGGGGTTGGCAATCTATGTTACTCAAAGATGGAATACACCCCAGACATCCCTGCCTTCTCACCACTTATGAAATTCTACCTGTCAGTACTTTCTAGAGATGCTACCAATAGCTGCTGTCCTCACACCCCTGCCGAAGAAAGTTGGCACATGGCACACACACACACACAACCCATTAAAGTCAGTATTTCCCTACTCAAGCCGGGGGCAGGGGGGGCTTTCTTCCCATCACACGTTCGTGCATTCACTTGTGCCTACTGATACGCCAGAAACATGGCTCAGAACTTTGGCACCCCACTCTGGAAGGTGGCCTTGCCAGGCGAGCCCAGAAATGGCATCTGAAGCTGGAGCTCTTCTCTTCTCCCCATCACGGCTGCTTCCCTGGGGAGCTTATTTCAGAAAATCATACCACTCTTTACTTTCCAAGCCTACGTATCACAAGCTTTTGGGCTGCTTTTACCCTGGGCTACAATCTGTCTGGTTATTTAAATTGGATAAAATGGTAGTTATATTTGACACTGCTTCTCATTAGGATTTTCTCGTTCTGTGGTCTCTGTTTCAGCATTGGTTGGAGTTTACGAAGTCTGTGGTGAAGCAATTGAGATGTAAGTCATCTCCAAGAAAAGACGCGAGCCCCACCCCTGGGGAGGGTGGGATGAAACCTCTCGCTTGTAGTAAGTCTTGGTAATTTTCCACTGTTCTGAGTATAAGTTGCCCTAAATATCTGACGATTCTCTTTGGAGGGTTCAGAGGCCTGTGCATCCTGGTGGGGAGGGGAACCCAGTCATCTGTGGGTGAGAGGGTCTTCCCTGATGGACACCTCCTTTTCTCTACAGCCCAGCCTCCATTCACCATGTGTTTCCGGGTGAAGTTTTACCCTGCAGACCCTGCTGCCCTGAAAGAAGAAATAACCAGGTAAAGCTGAACACACCTCCCTCAGCCACTAAGACCTGTTGGAGAGGACAGGAGAGAGGGATGTTAACCTCTCAAATCCTCTATTTTGGAAGCTCCTAACTCTTACAGGCAAGGAATTCTTCCTAAATATAACCTTCCTTCTGTATCTCCTTGCCACGTGCTTTCTTTGCTCACCCGCTCAGCAGAACTAGAACAGAATGAGCTTCTTCCTTTCAAGTGTGAACTGGTCATCTGCAAAGGGGTCTGAAGTAACTAATTAATCAAATGCATTTTTTTTGCCTGTCATGTGGCCCCCTTGGATGTTTTTGGAGATGGCTGTATTGCTGCTTTTCGGGGGCACTGCAATAGACTCCAGTGGCCTAATGCACTGGGGAAATGCCAAAGCATGCCGCTGACAGACGAGCGGGGAAATACTGCGGGTTTTAAATCCAAGTGGGGAAAACGCCAGAGTGCTGATGATCAGGTCTGTGATGAACTCTTCATTGTGGGCATTATGTTCTGTGGAGAGCAGGCGGCTGTGTGGAATGAATCCTATCTTATCCAGCACCACTTGAGGATGAAAAAGAACCTCTGTGCCCGAAACCATCCTGTAAGAGAGTCAATGAATAGGAGCTTCAGAGCTTCCTCAGGGTTTTGGCTTTCTCTGAGCCAAATTCACACTAAAAGTATTGCCTCAGAGATGCAGGAACTCTGTGCAACAGGATTTCTTCATTTTTATATTAGAAAGATCTAACGCTGACATAAGCAAAACCTTGATGTTACCTTGTGGAGGAAGGGGCCGTAGGTGAAGAGGACATCCAGGACTCTGAGAGCTGAGGAAGACAGCTCTGCCAGCTCCAGCCCCCTCCCGAAAAACCTTGGAGACAGCGAAGATTGAGATGAGGCCATTACCAGTTATGTAGACTGTCCTGTAAGCCTTTGAGATTTACATCTAGATCTTGAACAGCTTGGGAAAAATCCCAAAGAAAAGAAAGAGGAGGGCAGAAGGAAGGAAAGAAAAATAGGAATAATTTTCACTTCCTATTCTGAAAAGCATGCCACTACCTTTTATATCAAGTAAAAGGAGCTAAAGTTTCTCTGAGAAGGAAAATGAAGAAATGGGGAGAGAAGAGAGCAAGTGCAAAGGAAGCAAAGAAGCAGGACAGGGAGGGAAAGTGGTTTCTGCACATGGGCCCCAGTGGAGCGGGGAGGGCAAGGTTATGACCAGGTCAGAAGGATCAGGAAGGTGGGTTCCTCCCGCCGCGTGGAGCAGCGTCCACCCACCTACTCTGAAACACTGAAGACAGGAAGGTGTGTCGTTTGAACCAAACCTCATGCTCCTTACTGGGCATAGAAAGTATGGGCCCTTCTTATCCACCTGGAAATAGATGTGGCTCCCACTTTGCTTCTGAAAACCAAGCTCATCCATATTAATGAGCAATCCTGTAGCTTTAGACAGAACACTGAGGGTACAACAGCTATGTTGAACAACTTAAACAGAGATGAGTTTTGACAAAGCTCTAGCCTGCCTCCCTCATGATCTCCAGAGTGTTTGTTACCTCTCTCTCTCTCTCTCTCTCTCTCTCTCTCTCTCTCTCTCTCCCTCCCTCTCTCTCTCTCTCTCTCTCTCTCTCTCTCTCTCTCTCTCTCTCCCTCTCCCCCCCTCCCTCTCCCTCTCTCTGACACACACACACACACACACACACACACACACACACACACACTTCTTGAGAGGCTAGCACCTTGCCTCCTGACACCACATTGGGATTGCCTAGTTTGCACCTCGCTGGGCCTACAGTAGAATGAGAGGGATTAGTCCCATACAACCCAGTGGGAGAATCGCAGACATATGGCTTTCTGATTTGATTAAGGGACAAAAATATATAGTTACTTGGCCCTTAGGAGGAGCTCTTAACAATACAGTTTTCTAAGTCAAATGTCACTGCATAATATTAACATACAGACCCTCCTACCCAAGAAGAAACATAGAACTGGGAGCTCAGATCCTATTTGTAGTTCTTGATTATGTGGTCTTGAACATGAGATATTTAACCTCTCTGACCTTCAGATTCCTCATTTATAAAATGAGGATAGTAATCACTGCCTCGTAGAACTATTGGTGAAATTAACTATACAAAGTCTAGTACTTTTTAATATACCCCCCAATGAGCCATGCACTGAGCAAAGGCTTGGTATCTGTTACTGCCAGATTGATCACATGGTCCATGGGCCCCAAGGGCTCTGCATGGGGCACAAGTACAGTTAGCTCTGGCTGTTCTTTGTGTAGAAGGCACTTCTTTTCTGATAATCCCCACTCCTCCTTTGTCCCCTTTCCCCACCAGCAAGAGTCCTAACACTTAAGCAGCTAACACCTGAGGACTCAGAGAGAAAGCCATACCAAGTAATCACCCAAGTCCTGGTCAGCACGGTGGGAGGAACACGGCCAGGCCTCTCGCTGGGTCAGCAGACTTCAAGGACACTGACAGGCTTGTGAGCTCCTCCGCCATCTGCATGCAGTTGTGCTGCCCATCCTTGACTATGGTGCCCTTGTTGTCCATCTCACCAGTCTTGCTTTTCTGGAATGCAACTCCCAAGCATCATCAAGAGCGTGAGCTGCAGGTGCCTGGGCCTGAGGGGAGCCTTCAGCCTCCCTCCCTGGGACATTCTGTGGAGGCCTTACAATTTGCTGCATCTCTGTCCTCATTCATATCCCTGCTGATCTTAAGAGAGCCAGTACCTGCCCCAGCCTTACTCAATACCCATAATTCATTCCTGTCTCACAGCCCTCCGCACCAATTTCCTGCCAAACTAATTTAGCTGTCAGTGTTTTTTTTTTCCTAGCGACATTGGTCCTAAATTTCACCACCACATCAGCCATTCCCATAAAGCCAGCTGAGAGGAGGGGATGAAGCAGGGAGGAGAGAGCTGTGTTTCAATTTATCTCTTGGACGCTTCCCAAATGATAAATTTAGTTGCCAAATCCTGATTAATCTCTTTTTGTTGGTTTTTAAAGTAATAAATAGATTTTCTTGTCTGAGCCAGAGACAAGACAGAGAATATGGGGATTAGGTGCCAGATTTAGCTTTTTACAGGGACTGCTGGTGTATGAACTTTTTGGAAAGATCAAATAATAGAAGGAAACTGAGTACATATGGGGTCCTACCTTCCCAGGAAGCAAACCGCCTGACACATGTTAGAGCAGGTGCTCAAAAAATGTTAATAGAATGAGCAAATATATGCATGAATGAATGTAGTTTTTAGGTTATTTATTTCTTCAATGAACATCACTTAAGCCCAGCTTAGGCTAAGATGGATTGGAAACTTTTTCTGTAAAAGGCCAGATAATAAGTGCTAATATTTTAGGCTTTGTGGGCCATATGGTCTCTGTCACAACTACTCATTTCTGCCATTATAGAGCAAAAGCAGCTATAGACAATATGTAAAGGAATGAGCATGGTTGTGTTCTAATAAAATTTTATTTTATTTCATTGGGAACTATGCTGGCAAGTTGTAGTTTGCTGACCCTGGGCTGAGGATTCAAAAGACCTGGATTCAAATTTGTATTTTTGTTTTTGTTTTTTTTGTTTTTTTGTGGTTGTTTTTTTTTTTTTTTTCTTTAACTAGCTATGTGACAAGGCAAGCAACAATATCTTTATTCAGATTCCTCTCCTATGAGACAGGGATGAAAAACAGTAATCACCTCATAGAGCTGTTGTGAAGATTAAATGAGAGCACGTGTTAAAGAATCCAGTGTGTAGCAAACAACACATACTCAGTAAGTCCTTACTATGAGTCTGTTCTGTTATTATCATCATTGGTTTCTTTCTACTGGAATGTAAGCTCCCTAAGAGGAGGGGCTCTGTTTTGTTCCCTGCTGTCCTCCCAGCACCTGTGGCAATGCCCAGCACATGTAAGTGCTCAGAACTAGGTGGCTAGATGACTGGGAGGGAGGGAGGGTAAGCTAGGCACAGGGTATCTAGGCTCTCTAAAGGAGTATTAAATGCAAATACAGCACAGTCTCTGACTCCAAGGAGCTTGCAGTCTAGTATGGGGAAAGAAGACATACTAAACATAATTATAGGTAGGAGAAAGGATGGTAGGACATAGAGGAGGCCAGGGGCAGAGAATCTAATGAAGGGAAGGCAGGGCCAAAGGATCTGCTGGAAGAAACTCTTCAGGAGTGGCCAGTGCTTTCCAGGGCTCAGAACCTTTAATTCTGGGAATATCTGCAGATTCATCCCCACCCCCACCCCCGAAATCAGAAAGCACAGTGCCAAAGCCAGTGCCTTGGAGAGGTGTGCACGTTCCAGGAAAATCTCAGCATTTCCCTGGCCGCCTTTTAGGCTCTCACTCATTCTGCCTTTGGACAGTCCTGATTGATGCCCCCATCAGCATAGAACAACATGGGCATTAAAACAAAATGAAGGTAAAGGCAAAGCCTCTCAAGGCCAGAAGAAGAGAGGCAAAGTTTACCCCACAAAAGTGTCCTAAAGGAGCAAGCTTATTGTCTGAAATCTGGGCTAAAGCTGATTCCTTGTTTAGTTTCAATGAGGATTTCTTTGAGAAGTCAAAGAGTTCTCCTGTCTTCATTTAGACCCACCCCGCTTCTCTCTGATTACTAACTGAATTACCACAGGAGTAGAAAAAGCATCGGGCCCTGAGTCAGGAGGCCAGCCTTGATTCTAATCACTGTGTCACCTAAGACAAGTCGCTTGACGTCTCTGGACTTTCACTTCCTCAGCTACAAAATGAGAGAATTAGACTCTGTAACTCCTATTCTGAAGTTCTAAGTTGGGTAACCCCACCAGTCTGTTCATCAGGAGCTGGCTGGACTGGGTGGCTCTAGTAAGCTGACCCTTTACCTGGCAACACAGTGGCCCTGGTGGCAATGCCTCAGGCAATAAGATAGTCTTCCTTAGGCCCATGTGTGGCTGGAGAGAATAGGCCTACGGATGCTATGAATCATGCTTGTGGGATATATTAATATTTTCATGACCGACAACACTGAGTCAGCAGCTACCTCCTTGAATGAACAAAACACAAAGCCACTGTGACAGGATAGGAATGGGGACCCCTAGTGCAACCCTTTCCCTTGAAGCTTCCAGTTGCTTCTTTCATGAGCTCATCTCTTCTTGTCCTCTAAAAACTGTGGTTTGCTTCTTTAGGTTGTTGTTTTGCCCTTTCCCCCCTCTCCCCTTCCACGTGCCGCACCACTGCCTGGCAATGTTGCCAGGCCTTACCCTTGACCTCCCTGTAGCTGTCCTACCTCCGGAAGTCGGGAGAAACCCCCAAGGTACCTGCGTGCCCTCATCAATAAGGGTGCCTCATAAAGACAGTGGTTCTCAGTGTGAGGAGGAGCCTGTCATCCTTGGGCAGGGAGGAAGCACATCAGAAGCTTTGGAGGGGCTTTTTCAAACCTAGGAGCACCCATGCACACAGATTCTGACGTGCTCCCCCGGGAATGCTCTCCTCACCACCATGTTTAGAATCACCGCCCGGAGCCTCGTTGTCCCTTTGAAATCGCTCCTTTAGTCTAGTATGTGCTGTCTCTGAAGTTTGGACACAGATAAGCAGAGAGATGTGGGAGGAGTGATCAGTGAGTAAGGGGTAAAAGGTTCCCTTCCACATCCTGCCAAAGCCTGTGAAAGGTGGGAGTTGGAACAGCAAGAGGCAGAGAAGTCCTCTCCCCCTCCCTCCCCGCTCTCCCACACACCGTGTGGCATTTCACCGTGGGAAGCAGAGTGAAGACAAGCTTGATTTGGTAGCTCCATCTTTATTATTCATTCCACATGGTTTCTTTTTCCTTCAGTTTTTCTTGGCAAACACTGGGGAAGAGTGGAGTTGGTGGTTGTGGTTGAGGTGAGAAATGGGGTTCTTACTTCCAGACTGTATCACCTTCCCTTTGGTTTGAGGAGGCGAGTCCCGGTGGCTATAAAGATGCTTAAACATAAATCTATATACAAATCACATGGGGATCTTGCTAAAATGAATCCGTAGGTCTAGGATGGGCCTAATAGTCTCGATTTCCAACAAGTTTCCAAATGATGCTGATACTCGATATGTGGACCACACTGTGAGTAGCAAGGCCTTAGGAGAGAAGAGGTTTGCTTGCTCCTTCATTTCTGTCTGTTAATTACTTGAATCACCAAGCCCAAGGTTCTCAGAATCACCTGCTGGTACCCCTCCCTACCCTAGAAGTTGCACTGCTAATGCTTCTCTTTCTTCTGAGAATTTTCACGTGATCAGGTGGAATCCTGTTTCATTCTTCAGCCTTAAAACAGAAGCAATGGAAACCTCTAGTTGTCCAGAGAAGGCCCAATTTCTTTTTGGTTCAGATGATGGAATTTCAGGGAATTTTACTACTTTTCCATTACTCCCCTAGGAATGCTGTAGGTACCATGGCTATCTAAAGAAGTGCTACAAAACTTAGCTTAAACTGGCAAGCATTTGTTATCTCTCTGCTTCTGTGGGTCAGGAATTCAGGGGCAGTTCACCTGGGTGGTTCTGGCTCGGGGTCTCTCATGGGGTTGCAGTCCAGAGCTTGGCCAGGTTTGCAGTCATCTGAAGGCTTGGCTGGAGGATTCAGTTTCAAGATGGTGTACTCACATGGCTATTGGCAGAGAGTGTCAGTCCCTTGCTAGCCTTTGGCAAACAGCCTAGTTCCTCACCACATGGGCCTTTTCTCTTGGGCTGCTTGAGCATCCTCAAGCAGAGTAAGTGATCCAAGAGAAAGAGAGAACAAGGAGGACGATGTAATGACTATATGACCTAGTCTCAGATGTCAGACACTATCACTTCCGCTTTTTTCTCTCTGTTAGAAGCAAGTCGCTAACTCCAACCAATACTCAAAGGGAGAGGAATTACACCCTACCTCTGGAAATAAGATGTATTAAAGACTTTGTTGGCATATTTTTAAACCAGGACAGTTGTCCCCTTGGTCAAAAAGCCACTGTGGTGGGTGACTCACTTAAGGGTTTGCTACCCCTGGCTTTCACTCTTCCTGGGATACTGGTGAGGTTATGAACATCAGAGACCTCACTCTTTGTAAAGACATTTCAAAATGGAAAGTTAATTATTCCATTCTACTGCGACAGGATCTACCCAACTGTGTGTGAAACCACAAAGCAGTTATAGTGCAGGGAGGGTAGGGATCAAAAGCCAACCCCAGGAGCTTAACAGTCCTGAATTTCAAGTTGTGTGTGTTCCTATGAAAATCACTCGAGTCTCAGTTTCTTTATCTTAAAAAAGAAAAAAAAAGGCAGGGAGTGGATAATAAGAGTACCGATCTTGAAGTGTTATGCGAGAATTAGATACAATATTGTATGTAAAATGCATTACCCCTGGATGGGCAGGTAATAAATGTCCAATGTGTGTCAGCTCCTGTGAGCTGCTGCTATTGATATCCTGTTTCCACCAGAAGTGAGAGCTTTCTGTATCTAAAGAAATGCTAGCCACAAGTTTCTGTGCTTCCTTCACTGGTGCCTCTTCTCTCACCTTATTCAAATTCCGAGAGGTCTGGTTGACCTCAGCCCATAATTGAAGTCTGTTCTACAGATGGACAAGCCCAAGGAGAGCTCTTCCTTGGGCTAATTTCTTCTCCCACCATTCTGCTTCTTATGGAGGAACATCAGCCGGAATCCAAGGAGGCCCAGTTGGCCCTTCTTTCCAGACATAGGTTTCTTCTTTGGCCCTGAATTGACCAGGATTGGCCCCTTCTAAAGCCCAGCGTGGTGGGTTGGGGGCGATAATGCTTTTACCAGGAATCACCTTTTCAGTTTTGAGCTACAGAAAGAAACTGACAGGTTGTTTTGAATTGAACCTTAAATCAGTTAAGGGCAAAGTACTTGAAAGATTCTTCAGGAAAATGGAAAATGTATTTGTTCTGTGGTATGTTTTGAGAATGTTTTTAATGGAGTAAAAGTATCCTTACAGAGATTTTTGTCTTTAAAGCAATCAAAGAAATCCTTTATAATTCACTCTCTGTTTTCTTACCAGGTATTTAGTCTTCCTGCAGATCAAAAGGGACCTCTACCATGGTCGCCTGCTCTGCAAAACATCAGATGCTGCCCTGTTAGCGGCTTATATCCTTCAAGGTAATGACTTTTGACAGGATAAATTTGCTTTTTGTGCTAGTAATGATTACGTTATTTAGTTCCCACAGACGACTACTTCTTGGATCTACAAAGCTATATCTAACTTGGAGCAGAGTCCAAATTAGAGGACTTTGCCTGGACTCCCTAAAGCTGACCAGTCAACCCTGCACTGTACCTAATAAGGTCTTCCTGCCAGCCCCTCGAAGTCATTCTGACTGTGTGTTTTCCCTTGCACCTTTGGTTGATAAAGTTACTGAGACTGGAGAGTAATCTGAATCCATTTTTTCCTACCCTCTCATTGTAAATCTCAAGGACGTGAAACATCTTGGAATTCTGGTATCTATTTCAGAGCTCTTTCCGTTCAGAGTGCTCCAAGTTGAAAATGTTTCCAAGTAACAAACACATTTCCTAACATGCTAATAAGGTAGAGCTGTGTCTGTACCCAGCTGGTGCCCAAGCTGACTTTTTTTGCAAAAACAGTACGAAAGGTATGCACTCATCCTATACAGAGGGTGCCAAAAAAATGTATACACATTTCAAGAAAGGAAAAAACTGTATTAAAACTGTAATACTCAATACATTACTGATCACAAAAGATGAATACAAGTCACATTTGACTTCTGCAATTACAAAAGGTGCTCCAAGTGGTTACCATCAGTGTCCAGACACTTCTGATTATGGTGAACTACTGCTTGAGCAACACTGACCAAAGTGTCCACTTGTATCGTTGCTCACGCCCTTTCAATGTCCTCCCTAAGTACCACCAGTGTAGCCAGTTTTCTACAACACACCACATCCTTTAAGGACCCCCACAGGTAGAAGTCAAGTGCCTCTCTGTCCTATCCATCGTCCTGGCAAATTCTCATCAAGTTCTCACATCTCAGTGGAAGTGCGGTATGGTGCCATCTTGTTGGGAGTAAAATCAATCATTCCCAAAAAAGTGTACAAATTGCAGGTAAAATGGATGTGTTTAGCATATGTAGATACACTTGACCAGTAACAGTACCTTCCATTAGTTCCCTTAATGACAGGCCACAGCAGACATGGAGGCCTGGTAAATTGACTTCTTTTTCCACATGAACATGTACTGTGTTTTCGAATCCGTCACAATACTGCACCCTTTGATCAGGGTCATCTTCATTTAGTGCATGTCATAATCTTGGGATGAAAACTTCCCATTTTGCTATTTTTAGAATGGGTCATATGCTTGCTCTGCAAACTCCTGTCTCACATGCACGTTGTTTGGTAGATGTCTGTGGCGAGCATGTAAAGTGTTCCAGCCCCAGAGCAGGAGCAGGACTTGCTGTGTGAGGCCTCCCGGATCCCCCCTCGTGCACATCACACACAGGACCATGCATCTCACACTTACCATGAATGCATGCAATGGTTCGGCGTGTTGCAGGTTCTGTTGAGTACTCACGCCTCCGTTGTCAATGTACTTCCACGATGTTCTCGAATTTCAAATACCACTTCAAAGTGGTCTTGCGCTCTTCAAGCAACAACCGTGCTTCCGCCATTGTTTTTACTGTCCTGCCTGTCACATGGTGATGCTAGCATTCATTTCATTAACACCATCTTTTGAGCAAAGGTCATACTACACATTGCTACTGTAGTTCAGTTCAACTTTGAAAAGTAATACATAGACAACATCTCTTTAAACGTGTGTATATATATATTTTTGGCACCCCCTGTATAATCCCTTCTTTCATGAAATGCAAGGGGCTCTTAAGTGCCACTTCCTAGAGTTCTTTTAGTCCTTAGGCCTGAAATTATCACTGGATTGTTTTGGGTGATAGCACTAAAATCATGAAGTTTCAATCAAAGAATTTGAAATCTTAATTGGAAGTCTGAACTCCAGGAAGCTATTTTGTGAGAACCTGGAAAATCCTTGCCAATAAGAAACTCAAGTTCTTCTGGCGAGAGAAATATCACAGCTGGGTTAAAGGTGTAAAAGTCAGCCCATTACAACTTTGATTCTAAGTTTCCTGTTTTAAAAATCACCTAAACAGAAAGGTGCTTGCCAACTCTGAGGTACCCAAAGATGCCCTTTTCACTTTTAAAGGAAAACCTGGTTTAATCTAAGTGAAATTTTAAACTCTAGTCTTTCCCTTCAGTTTACTCTGACAACCATATTGAATTTTCCTTTTTTTTTTTTCCTTTATGGAAGTAAGTGATGTCTAACACTGATGTTTTCCACTTAGAGCTTTCTAAATAAAATCATACTAAATGACTCCATGGCTCAAGGTACTCTGGACGTAAGGCCCAGGGAAACTTTTCGTCTCTTGCTAAATGAAAGAAATTCCCAAGTATTTTGGAAGCACAATATTCGGCTGTGAGAGGAGGGCACTTTTTCCCCTTAATGTCTACTCCTCCCTCCAGACTTCTCTCTGCACTGGTCGTGATTCTCACTAAGGAAAGAAAACAGGCAACCACAGACCATCTAAAACTTCCTAGCATCCCTCCTCTTCACACACCCATGGTGTTCCCAATGGAGTATTTCACGTGGAGAAAGCTGGGTTCTCACCTAGGAACACAGAGTGGAGAACACCAAAGTTCACTAATCTGAGATCTTAGCAGCTTTAGGAATGGACTCTCTCTCTGAATGGCTAGAGAAAGCCCCACCCCCTGCTCAGAGCTGAGAAGTCGGCCTTAGGACCTGGTGCTGCTGACCTCAGTGCTACTTCCTGGTTACAGCCAGTCTTCCCCCTCTGCCATTTTCTCCAAGTGGCCTTGCACCTGGTCAGCCCTCAATGAATATTTATTCAAATTTATTCATTTGATATGCTTTGATTTGATTTGGACTGATCAGAGTTGAGTTCATTCATCAATGGCTCATTCATCAATTTGCTGTGTCTCTGCTAAAATCTTCAGAGAGATTTCTGATCTGACTCAGGCCCAAGAGGTTCTGCCTTCCTGATCAAGCTCAGTGTCCTGTGTTACCACAAAGTGCATTGCTCCCAGGCCCTCTTTCAGGCTTAATAGATGAGGACTGAGTGTAGGCTTCTGATCTTTTATTGCAAATTTACTGTGGTCCCCTCAGAACACAGAGTCAGCTCTAGTGTCTCTGCTTAGACTTGGCATCAACCCAGTGTGTACACCTGGGAAAGCAGAGGTGGGCCTACTCCTGAGGGGAATGCCCTCTGCCTGACGCACAGACATGCCTCAGATCCACTGTTCTTTGTAAATCTGGTGTGCTTTGACCTTTGTTCTCTGTGTTAATATCATTGCTTTGCCAAGCTACACAACTGTTTTCCTCTACTTTCCTTTTGCAAGCGGAGATTGGAGATTATGATGCAGGGAAGCACCCTGAAGGCTACAGCTCCAAGTTCCAGTTTTTCCCTAAACATTCAGAGAAGCTGGAACGGAAAATTGCTGAGATTCACAAGACAGAACTCAGGTGCGTGACACTCAGTGCAGGCCCAGGATGCTGTCTCCCCACAGCCCGAGCACACAAGTTCTGTGCTGCATCTTCTGCTCCTGCAGACCCAGCCTTCCTGACTCTGGGTGCACCATTTTTCAGTGATCTGCTGACAGCACACCACCAAGCCCTATGGGCTCACTTTCCAAGAAGATTGGTGTAGGCTGAGACTTAAAGGCAAAAGAGACCCTGTATAGTAAGGAAAACAGAGAAGGATTGGTCTCAAAGGTATTGCTTCACCAAGATAAATGAAGAGACTAAGGGAAAAAGCATGAACTGGGGAAAAGAAAAAGAAAAACATAAAGGAAAGAAACAGCAAAAGAGAAATAAAGATGAAGGGATAGTGGGGATGAGTCTCTGCTTTCAGTCTGACAGTGTGATGGGGGCTTCCAGGTCAGTGGATGGGACTGCTGATTCATAAATGTTGTGGGTACCCTGACAGTACTTGGTTCAGGGGCTATGTCTTCAGCACTGCCTTATACAACCCCACGCCCCTGCACAGAGAGAAGGAGGGGAGAAGCAGTTGGAAGCAAGAGGCTTGTCCTCAGATTCTCTTAGTTCACCCAGAATATGCCTAATTCCATCGAACAGCATTAATGCAGCCTGTCACCCATATGAAATAGGATATTCTACAAAGATTGACTTAAAAAGACAACAATAGGGTGTCCAGGCTCTACTCTGTCTGGTACACTGGAGCAGATTCCCCAAACTGATAAACGGTGAAGAAAAAAGTTACATACAAAGCAGTGTTGTAAAATACAACACGCCATTATATCAATACATTATAATTTTTTTTTAAATCTTCCAAAATGTTTGTGTAACTGCCTTTGGGGAAGAAAAATGCCCAAGGGAGGTAGTAAAAGATATTTCTAATGATAATATTAAGCCTAAACTAATTCCTACCCTGACCCCAAATCCCCCCAAACACACACACACACACACACACACACACACACACACACACACAGTCTTCACCGTTATGCAGAGATGTTACCAACAAATAGGTCCCCTAACCTCCGTAGCCTTTGTAAACAGACGTCCTGCTCGTGTGTGGCAGGACTGGTTCCCAACCCTGCAGGGAATGGGCACCTATGGAAGGTCTCCCTGTGCTAGCGACCTGGCTCCTCCCATCACTCCGTTAGGGAAATAGCGGCCCCTTGTGGTAAAGGTCGGAATACACACGCATCTGCGTGAGGGCTCTTGGTTCATTCAAAGGAGAGAACAGGGATGTGCTCAGACTCCCTGGGGCGATGCCAGGAAGATTTTAGATGTCAGATCAGCAGAGACAGTCCTCCAGAAGCCTAGTGGAAGGCAGGGGACCACCCCAGAAAGTGATACCCGCTGGAGGGTCCCAGAGGTTTGAGCCGATTCTAGGGGTGGATGGAGCCTATTGGGTCCTCCAGCCTCCAGACAGGGAGTGAGGAAGCTCCCAGAAGTGGTGGTGGTGGTGCTCAGCTGCCTCTGGGGCCCAACCCGTGGCCTGCTGCACAAGCATTTTTCAGACACCTTCCCTGTGTCTCAGCACATTTCTAGATGTCGAAGTCTGCAGTTAACATAATGCCTACTTACACAGGTTCAGCCTCATCTTCATAATGTAAAAATGTGCCTGTTTCCTTTCTCTGACTCTAACATTAGTTCCTCGAGGGCCCAGACTGTGCACTAAATTTCTTGGTACATTTTACAGCAGGCAGTACTAGAGGCTGGCACACAGTGTGCTGGTAGATTGATGCCTCTCCAGAGGGACACTACAGGAAATCTGGCCTGTTCCCACCTTGGGTGGCTTGTCTTCCCACCCCGCCAGATTCCTTGACGCAAATGATAGACTGGAAGTGAGCAGCTTTGAGCCTCACCCACCAGCCATCAGAGTGGTTGCTGACTCCACCAACTGCCCACCCCTCCTCACTGAAACCGGCCCCACATCTGTACAAGCACGTCTGCTTCACGATGGCTCTGGGCCCTGAGGGAGCCCTCTGGGGGTATTGCTACCGGTCTGCATTGAGCTCCTCGACACACCTGCTAAAGAGGCGGCCGAGTGGGGACTGATGCCAGAGGCCCCTTCCTCAGGTGGCGTGGCACCAGGGCTGCTTTCTTCCTTTTGCTGATTCTTTTTCCTTCATAGTCATCACCCTGCAGACAGAGCCATAGTGGAAGTCGGGGAGCTCAGCACCGTCTCTGTCTGCATCTCGTCACACTCCATTCCCGTGTTCCTTCTTGGTGAAGGAAGGGGGTCAGGCAGCACCACAAGATATACAGGCCTATGTCCTGCAGTCAGCCTGTAGATGTGTTTTGTTTGCCCCCGTGATATTTAAAATCGTGAAATGCCACATTAAAATCAGTATCTCTGACTTCTCTTTAAAAATCACATCTAGCAATGCGGGGCCCTCCATTCCCACATAACTCCCGTTTGGAGCTGAGGAGCAGCTGCCCTCATTAGATGGGGTAGCACTCCCCAGTTTGCCACAGTCCTCACTACTCCCTATTGTTTTACACTCAGCCCATGTCATTCATTAGGTAGCCGGCCTCACCCTGAAGACATGGGAGGTTTTGATGTTAGACAGGAATTTCTGAAGTTGGCCCTAGAACAAAGCAGGGAGCACACACTGTGGAAAAATTGGAGTGTGAGACTCACCTTGAGCACTTCTTAATAATTTACCTCAGGGGAAGCTTTGGGAACAGGAAACCCTGAAATCATCTCATTTTCTCTTTATTCCAGTGGTCAAACACCAGCAACATCAGAGCTGAACTTTTTAAGAAAAGCACAGACACTGGAGACATACGGAGTGGACCCTCATCCGTGTAAGGTAAGACCCCTCCCATGGTGGGAGGCTACACTGACCTTGCCTCCTGTAGAGGGCAGTGGGCACACGGTGGGCAGGGGACATGCCTGTGCCCTCCACCTCTTCAATAGCTGCATGATTAGCTCTTTTAGTGACATGCCAGAGAAAATGTCTCATCTTGAAAACTCTGGATTCCACACCGCGTAATTTTGTGCTGCCACATCAGTGTCTGGGGAAAAGTCCATCTAAATAACAAATCTGAAACTGGGGCTCCACTTTGGCAGCTGTGCGTAATTTGGTGGAAATGAAGAGTTGAGGAACGTGGAAGGCCCCCCACAGGGAAGGATCAGAGGCAGTTCAGAGGACTCCCCACCCTTCCCTGACCCGTAATCTCGTTTCTTTCCAAGAGTGGGTTTTATTGACTGCAGCAGCGTAAGTCACTGCGCGGAACTGCAGTGGAGTCGCATGTAATTCCATTAGGTGCCTGCGAGGGTGAGACGGGAACCAGCCAGGGAGGCTCTGCCCAGAGAAAACCTCTGTCATTACTCGCATGTGTCTGGCATTTTGGCGGTGAGCTGGAGCAGCCAGTCACTGCAGAGGGCAGTGGAGACCCGGGGCCTTTTCCTAGCTCCCTGTGGCCACATCCCTTCACCTCATCGCCACATCTCAGTGCGTGGACACTCCTAGTTGCTGCCCCAGCTCCTCCCTGTGTTTCCCTCTCTCTTTGTACTGCTGGAGAGACCCCAAGATCACCAGTAAATCTGATTCTCAAACTGATCTGAGGGAGACAGTATCCAGTGGGGGCAGGACGACACTGACCTTTCCTTCCTAATAGGTGAGGGAATGCGTTAGGTTTCCAACAAAAATTAAAAGAATGGGACAGAAGCCAAAGAACCCAGTGACGTGGGCAGAGTTGTTTCCTTTGGCCTCTTAGAGAGGCGATGGCGATTTGTTCTTGCATAGGGTTTAATGCTGAAACTTCAAGTATGAACTCTGAGAACACCTTGGCACTCAAAAACTGTGGTCACCTTCCCGACCCCACAGTTTCTATCCACCAGCACAGTTTATTGGCAGAGAACCCCTGTGTTTTCTGTGGGGAGGCTGGCACTGTCAGAAAACACACTCATCCCTGTTAATAACAAAAAACTGACATGGATATTTATAAATGAATTAGCGAAGCTTCCTAAATGATGCCCTCTGCATAACACAGTGTAACCTCCATAAATTGCTCAAATATTGTTGGCAGGGCCTGCATAGGGCTGCAGAGAGCTTTGGAGTCAGCTGGCCTCTGCTCTCCTACTTACTGGGGCCTTCGGAGGCTTTCCTGAGGCTCACTTTCCTCATCTGTGTGGTAGGTCCTCAGTAACTGCTGAGTCACTTCAGGACCTGCAAAGACACGGCTGCCTAATGATCAATACGGTCATCCGAAGGTGCCAGGCACCTCTGCTTTTGACTCTACGCCTGTACCATCCCCTTGAGGCCACACACAGTGTTCACGTCTTCTGAGATGGGTTCCTGGGCAGGGCTGTCACCTGACAGCACATGATGGGTGGGCAGTGAACCTGGGCACAACAACTGAGGGGAAGTGGGTGGGAATTTTCCACCATTGCCCACAGGGGTCTGGGAGCTATAGCCAGCCTAGTAGCCAGCCCAAATCCACGTTCACCCTAGGACTGCAGGGCTCCTGGCTCAGCCCTGTCTCTGATGAGTTTGTCCATCATCAGACACAGAAGCTGAAGAGGCTGCAGGAAGGAGGGAAGAGACATTTGTGGTACACCTTCCATGGCAGGCCCACTGCGCCCCTTTTGCATTACTTTCTCATTTAATCCTCATGCCAGTCCTGGGAGTTGGATATTGTTTTTCCTGGTTTATTGATAAGAAGATAAAAGTTCCAGGAAGCCACAATTTACAAGGCCCTGAGTGGTAGAGCAAGAATTTGAACTCAAGTCACTTCCCATTAGGTATCTGTAAGGCACAGAAGCCTCGGGGTACTTCCTCCGGGGAGAAGGTGGGAGCAGGCATAGCACTGGGCTATCCTAGTCCCTCGTTCCTAGACCCTATACTTCCTGCTCCCCCTGAGCCATGCCAGAGCCCTGCTGCAGAACCCACACACGGCCCCTCAGCTCAGCTCATTGGGCTCCAGCTCAAGATTTCCTCAGCCTTCTTGAGCAAGGAGGACAGTTTGGGAGCCTTTACTCTTGTCATTAAGTAGAGTCCCTTTGGTGATAAGCTACCAAGCCCTCGCCTTAATGTTGCTACAAGGAGAGCTGAAATAAGCTGGAGCACTCGGTGTAATAAATACTGATGATTTCTATTAACAGAGAGGCAATTACTGGGC
Source organism: Lyroderma lyra (assembly GCA_004026885.1). Taxonomy (NCBI): domain Eukaryota; kingdom Metazoa; phylum Chordata; class Mammalia; order Chiroptera; family Megadermatidae; genus Lyroderma; species Lyroderma lyra. Next base: position 90,135 of record PVJL010001593.1, on the reverse strand, counting down.
CCAGGGAATCTGGGGCATGCAGCCCTAGGGAGGACAGACGAAGAGGTATCGTTTTGATAATTAAATGAGAGCAGAACAACACTTTGGCTGGGCTCTGTTATCCTGGACTGATAAAGAACCTGCCGTTCTTCCTGTCCACGCCAGTCATTTCTTTCAGCCCCTTGTCCTTGCCTGCCCCTGGGACCAGGAAGAGGAGATCTTACTAGCTCTGGGTGCTCCAGTAGCTCTCCAGCTTACAGTAATACCCAAACTCTGAACTTGCCCAAGCTGTTCTGAGCTCTCTGCCTCTCCCCTCAGCCCCCACCTCCTGGCAGGAGCCCGAGCAGACCAAGCCTCCAGATGCCGGACAAGGAGAGTGGAACAAATCACTGGCAACCTGATGTTGTACCCGTTCCCCAGCCCTGACCTCTCCCAGCAGCCACCATCCTGTTCCTTCCAGGGGGGCCCTAGGTCTGCTGCAAGCCTGGACAGTGGCCTCCTGCTGAGGTTTGTGGAGTGGTCAGACCTGACACAAATACCCAGCATCATTCTGAATCATAAGGGGGCCATTTACTGAGAGCCTACACCTATGCGAAGCACTTATATGCATTAACTATCTCCTTTAATATTTTCCACAAAACTGCCAGAAAGATACTCCTGTCCTCTTTTTAAGATAAGAACATTGAGTCTGACGGACTAACTGACATGTCCAGAGTCTCCTGGTACGGACAGTACTGGGACTCGAACCCAGGGTGTCAGAGTGTCAATGTGGTACTCTTTCAGTTATCATTCATGATCTTCCTTCTGGACAGATGGCATTTATTTAGGAGCAAAGCAGGACTCACTGCCAATTCTGAGAGAGGATAAAGACCTATGAGCCTACTGAAATCATCATATAAAAATGTAATGTAAGGTCACCAAGTGACTTTGTGTCTGTTCTGTACAGACCAGGAGAAAACTGATTTCAACAAGATCTAGGTTGGAGCAACCACACAAAGTTACAGTGTGATTCCTCTGCCCTTAAATAGGATCATTACTTTCACAATCCAGCCACCTAGGCTCCTCTCTAAATAACCCCGCGTCCCCAGCTTGAGAAGTGACACCTGACCTCAGAGAAGCAGAACAAGAAGGACCAGTGGTGACGGGCCCTCATCCTCAGGGTGGCCCCTTTGGCTGCGCTGTGGGGAGAGCCTTAGGCTTGCTGCTGAAATGAAGAACTGGCCTAAAGCCACCTAGGTGGCAAGTCTCTGCCAAAATTTCCTTTTCTGAGTTGTCATGGGGTGGTGCTAAGCCTCTTATGGAGTGCTACCTCCTCCATTTCCACCCTAGTTTCCTGTGGCCAGGTTTAAGTAGCATGTTGAAACTGGGTGATTTTCATGATTGATTTAATGTGAAGGTTCCCAGCTACACGCTCTTTCAGGAAGGGGCATAAGTGTCTGGTAGAGCATGTGGAATGTTCTTCCCTAAGGTTTTTTGTTTGTTTGTTTGTTTCTTTTTGGTGGTTCCCTGGCTGGGAATTGAACCCAGGCAGCGGCATTGAGAGTACTGAGGCCTGGCCACTACACCACCAGGGAACCCCCACTAAGGTTTTTCAAGAATAATAGAGGCTTCATCCACCCAGATTGAATCAGCTTAAGTCATGCTCTAGAGAGGAGACTGGATGACCCTGAAAGACATTTACCAACCAAGAATGCTGTGGTCCTTGTTCTGTCATACCCAGGATGTCCTCTGGGGTGGCAGCAGACACAAGCGTACTTTATTGTATCCGGAGGTGGAACCTGTGAGGACTGGGCAAAGGTGGCCAGGTGTCCCTCCTTCCAAGAACCAGTCAGTGCTGTGGTTCCCAAAAATCCTATTTTTGGGCAGAGTGATCATCTTAGGGTGATCCTTTGATTCTACTAATTTGATGGTGGGGGTTCCACGTGAACATGTGAGTGACTCCGTGCAAAACACCAAGAAAACCCCCATTGCCCATGTCCTGGCAGTAAGTCATTTAGGCCATCACATGGAAGTAGAATTCTTGAAGTATGTGTTATTGTCCTTAGTTTACAAATGAGGAAACTGAGGTTCAGAGAAGTCAGTTACAGAGCAAACACCACTGGGGTCCTAAACCAAGACAGAAGTTCTTTGCACAAGAGGAAAAATTGAAAACAAGCTTTTACCTCAAACTGTAAAAGTGAGCTAAATTCTGTTGCCTGCTCGCCGATGTGAAGTGCAGCTGGCGAAATCGCCTGTGGCTGTCAAGACTTGAGTTTTTATTTCACCTCTCAGGTCCATTAATGGCTCGGTCCTGTGGGTAGTGATGTCATCAGGATGGTAAGGGGACAGGTTACTACTGTCTATGTGTCACTTCTCTCCTCATTTCCTTCCCTTTTTGTCACATAAGGATGACATGTTAGATAGAAGAAACTGGGAAAATTTCAGAGAGGGTGTCAGCGTGGCTGCCTCTTTGTGTTTCCATGCCCGTGGAGAGGTGAGGTTCTCACCGCGGCTCCAAGTCCTGCTCCTCACACGCCAGACACAGTAGCAAACGGCCCAGCTGCCCTCCGCCCCTGCGGGTGCCCAGGGCTAGGGCCTTGCAGGGGTCTTCATCTGCAGCTGTTGCCTTGGAAGCAGTTTGGAGAATTGCTCTCTTCATATGAGAGACTGGACTGAACTCCTCGAGGTGCTATTAATCCTTACTGGAGAGATGGACCATCTAATCAGCGTTTATTCCCAGTCTGTGCCCTGTCCAGTCAGGAGAGGTTGTTTCCCTCTAATTCCAACACATGCCTTACTCGGAGGCCAGCCCTGAGGTGCCTGCATGGTGCAGATGGACACTGATAACCAGGCAACCTGGCCAGCACCACCCAGCTCTTGGAAGGACCTTCTGTTCCCTGTGCTCTGGCCAGAGTCACTGGGGTGATTCTCATAGATCTGTCACAGTCCCTGTCTCCTTTCCCTTCTACCCACTTCATTCTCATCCCAATTCCCAAATGTATTTACCCAAATCCCCCTTTTCTGTGGTCCCCTAACAATGAGTGACTTCTCCCCTTCCACCCCAATTTCCCACATTCTCATTTCCTAACTAGCAACATTTAAATCAATCAACATCAGGAAAAATACTGGAATGTTATTTAAAAAAAAAAAAAAAAGATTTTGAATTACGTTCAACAAACTGAGGTAATTAGTAGCAGCCATAATAACAGTAGACTCTCCTCCATTAACTGGCCCTCAAGCAACCGGCATTCTCAAGCAACCGGTTGTTTAAGGGCCAGTTAAAGGAGAGTCTGCTTCCATTTTCCCGGCATCTACCAGTCCCCACGGGTGCCAGTTAACTGAGAGTCTGCTGTATTAACAACAACATAAGCACTGGCATGTATTGTGTACCTACTAAGCACAAACTAAGAGGTAGATAATGCTATTACCGACACTAATTTTGCGATGAGGAGTCTGAAACATGGAGAAATGAAGGGATGTGGCCCAGGTCACACAGGCAGTGAGTAACAGCCAGACCTGGGCCTGAGTGGCCTGACCCTGAGCCGATGGCACTGCAGGTGTGGCGCAGGTGCTCCTCTTCCCCGCAGGGGTCAGGATGCGAGAAGCAGAGAGAGGCCCTTCCCCACCCGCCCTGCTGCTTGCTTTCTGCTGGTTACCTGCTATTTTAAGCCATCCTCAGTCCTCCGGAGGCCTGACCCTTTGTTTCCATCTTTCTACCTGTTCTTGCTTCTAGGCCTTTCCTTTCTCTCAAAGAGCACTGACAGACCCCTTCCCCTCCCCCACCGTGCCTTCCCCTTTCATTCTTTTGCTCCCATAGGTACCTCCCCCACTGCAGCCACACTGGCCCCTCTGGCCCACCTCACTGTCTTACACATTCATCTGCTAAACATTTCCCACGGGCCTGATCTGTGAGTGCAAAGAAGGTAAGGTCTCCGCTCTCAAGTCTCTGGAACCTGCAGTTTTAGGACTCCCTTGGGTCCTGTCTGTGCAGTGAGTGGAAGGCCTCCCGGTGCCCACCCTCCGTCTGAGGGCAGGCTGCCTTTGTGCCAGCAGAGCTCTCCCTCCCACACCTCTCCCAGGCATTCTCCACCCTCAGCGCCAGCCTGCCCTGACCCATAACTCTGCCAGCCTGTCAGGCTAGCACTCATGCCCCCGGCAGGGACCGCGCTTGTGTCAGTGCTGGCGCTCAGGTATGAACCACCACCACCAAGCACCGATGACAGGCAGGAGCAAACCCAGCCCCGTGGTTGCACAGTATCTCCAGGTTATTTTTAAACAGCTTTTTACTATGCCCATGGGTTGAATGACATTGTGCTTGTAGCCAAGTGTCAGGGTCACAACAGACCCTGAGGAAAGGACAATAATAAAAATACATTCACTGGAGATGTTTGCTAAACATGCACTTAGCTTATTCCCTGGGCCCAAATGCTCACACCCATAACCGTGACTCTTAAAGAGATAGTTTTAGGGCAAAACTCCATTTGCTTTTCTTGAGGAAAGGCTCATGAAGCCCTGTAGAGGTCCCCCAGTTCTTAGGACTGAACAGGCTGAAGATCTGTTCAATGGAGATAAACCATGAAGGTGGGAGAGACCAGGAGAGTCCGACAGCCACCACCCCCACTTGCATGGCTCATGCCAGGTGCCTGACCCTGACTTCACGGCGCTGTCTAAGCTGTGGCCCAGACAGCTGTCCTACATGCCCTGCCATAATTTTCTGGCCACCTGAACACACTCACACCCTAACAGCAGAATCTCACCTGAGTGAGGCCCCTATCATGAGGGAAGTTCCTCGGAGAGCATCATCCATCAACCAGCTTGCTCGGCACCCACCCCCTTCCCATCCCGTCCCAAACTAGAAAAGACATGGTCCTCATGGAGCTCATTTTCCAGTGTGAGGCCGCCATGACCTGCAGCGTCTGCTGCACCTTCTCCCGTCTTTGCTCAGCAGAACCTCAGGCCCGGTGTTTCTAGGCTGATGGTAACAAATGACCAGGAGGCCTCTTTGTTGGTTCCAGCACCACAAGGCTGGTGATGGCTGTTCCATTTGGCCAGTTACTTCTTATCTTTCCTTCAGCTGAGCTTTCCTCAGAGTGCCCAGTGTATGGGGCTTATCATGATAATGACAACAGCCATGTTCCTTCTGACAGCTGTTTTGAGATATAATTCACGTATCATAAAACCCATCCTTTTAAGGTGTGCCATTCACTGGTTTTTAGCATACTCACAGTTATGCAACAGTCCCCACTGTCTGATTTTTAGAACACATTTATTGGCCCACAAAAGAACCCCTGGACCTGTTAAGTGTCATTCCCCGTCTCCCTTTCCCCACAGCTGCTGAACACCAGTAATCTTCTGGTCTCCGTGGATTTGCCTGCTCTGGGCATTTCACATAAATAGGATCATACAAGTGATCTTTTGTTGTTTTTTTTTGTTTGTTTGTTTTTTGTTTTTGTTTTTTTTGCTTTTTGGTATGTGGGTAGCTCCCTGACTGGGAATCGAACCCAGGCCGCAGCGCTGACAGCGCCAACGCCGAAGCCTTAAGCCACTACACCATCAGGGAACTCCCACAAGTGATCTTTTGTAACTCGCTTCTTTTAGTTAGCATAATGTGTTCCAGGTTCTTCCATGCTGTAGTAGGTATCAGTACTTTGTTCCTTTTTCACTGCTGAATAATATTCCATTGAATGGATGCATGTTTGAATTGTTTCCACTTCTTGGCCGTTACAAATAATCCTGCTGTAAACATTCATGTACAAGTTTCCGTGTGAAAATGTTTTCAGTTCTCTGGGGTACATACCTAGGAGTGGAATTGCTGGATCATATGGTAACTCTGTTTTAACAATTTGAAGAATTTCCAAACTGCTTCTAAAGGGACTGCACCATTTTATAATCCCACCAGCAATGTGTGAGGGTTCGCCATTCTCTTTGGATGTTCATAACAGCCTTCTGAGATTGGTATTATTATAATCTTCAATTTCCAGTTAAAGGCATTGAGGCTCAGTGAGGGTAAGTAACTTGCTTGTTACTTCTAGATGCCTTGCTCTTCATTCTGACCTACTGCCAAGCATTAGCCCCATGTCACCGATGAACAATTGTGTTTCTCACCCTTTCACCTCTATGCCTGCATCACCCTGATGAGAATTCTGTGTTGCAGGATGTATCAGGAAATGCTGCATTTCTGGCCTTTACTCCCTTTGGGTTTGTCGTTCTGCAAGGAAACAAGAGGGTCCACTTCATAAAATGGTGAGTATCTTCATTTCCAAAGCAGGCTTTTTATAGGGCTGTGGTTCCATGTCCTCTGTCAGTGGTTGGGCATCCAGTGGTTGGGCTAACTGATGAAGGCAGTGGTCTCTTCCTAGGGATCCTGTTCCTCAGAGCCAGCAGCCTCTCCAAAGAAAGGGTGTGTAAGGTTGGCTACTTGGTAGGATGAAAGGCCTGAGGCTGGAGCCAAAGTTAGGGAAGCAAACTTCCTTTGAGAAGTGAGACTTCCCCGTGCTGAGAGCCATAGTATCTCCCTGGATGCTCACTCCCTTAGTCGGCAAACGAAGGAGGGGTGCACAGTGACCCCTGGGGCAGCTAGAAGTTACCCTGTTGCTCTGGCATGTACCCTCCTCGGGCCATCCTCTACTGCGGGCACGGCCTGAGCACAGGTGCCGCTGTTCTCCTATCCCTCCTACGGTGTAGGTGTCCTCAGCCTCCCAGAGTGACATCCCCACTCCCGTTTTCTAGCAGGCAAGCCACACTGCCTGAGCTGAAGCTGCTCTGAACTGCTGCTTCCCTGGGGGGCCCGTTCTGCTGCATGGCTCTGGGAGCTGGTGTGGCAAGGCTCTGGTGTGTTGATGGATATTTGGCTCTCATGGAGACCCTGTTTCTGGCCCATGCAAACATGTGTCACCCTCATCAGAACACGCTGCATAGTCTACTAAGCCCCTGTGAATTCTGTACCTTCTTGAGCCTTAGACTGCCAGGTCTAAACTGGCCAACTGCTCCCTTTGGCTTAGACAAGAGGGTTTCCTTGGCCCAACAGAGTTCAGCTCCTCTCTTGGTTCCTTTGCCTTCTCTAGAAAAGCTCATGGGAATGTGAGGACAAAGCTGCTTCCTGGTGAGCTTTCTGCTGTGGGTGCTGTGAAGGAGCTACCTACCTGTGTCCTCTTCAGCTCCCCTGCTGAGCTTGTGGACAAAGACCACCTTTCCAGCCCTTATAACTCTTGTGTAGACTGGCCATATGGTGGTCAACCGGAGTGCTAGTGAAACTGTTCCTTAGACACACCCAGCCAGTCCCCATCCCCTGGGCAAACGGCTGCTTCACAAGACAGCCTGCCGCACGGGAGTAACCAGCACACACCCCACACCCCTGTTTGCTAGGCACTCACTGGGCTCTCTGGGTGAAGATGGTGAGGGTTTGGGATCTCCTGTTAGTTTACTTTACAGAAAAAGACAAGGCGCGTGGTCAGGCCACCACTCCCCCAGTGAGGAGCACTTGCTGCCTGGATATAGCTGGGCTGTGTGATGTTCCTTAGAGGGCCCGGGTTCTGGGCCACACACTCTGACCAGGACAGCTGCCTCATGAGGTCCCTGGAAGGGACAAGTAAGGCACACCTGTTACAGGGCCCCGCAGGCCTGAAGTGGCCCTACACCTCCAGAAGCCCTGAAGCTCACCCGGTTCTCCCAGGCCCCTTTCCTTCTCTCATGGCCCACTTCTTCAGGAAGTCTCTGCTTCATTAAGTCTAAGCTTTAACAGATGTAAACCCAGTCTCACGTCTAATAGAACTCTTCACTGTCTTGCTAGTTGGAGCCTAGACGATCTGCGTGCTTGTTTACATATTAATCAGTATTTATTGTATTCTGCATATGAGATTGATTGATTGACTGGGAGAGAATCAAACAGGAGGAATACAGTGTGGCTTATATTAGCTCAGAACTGGTGGTCACAGCTGTGAATAGCCAGGATTGACAGGAAACAAGTGACCTTCCTCTGTCCCCCAAGTTCTGTCCAGTAGTAAACTGGGTTTATGGTTCTCACTACCTTTCTGCGACTTCCTTGAATACTGAGGAAATCTCCCTAAACACTGAAGAAGCTAAGTAGAGGCAGATGTGCACAGTCAGATCTTCTTGGGGATGCCAATTGGATAGAAAAACAAGGACTCTGTCCCCAGAGAGGTGGGAGGGCCTTCCTGCTCCAGAAGGCAGCTGTGTCAGGCAAATGGAAGGGAAGCAAGGAGTCACCTATGCTGAGGCCTTTTTCTCTAGCTCTCAGGGACATCCACCCAAGACCCTGGTCATTTTTCCACTTTGCTAATGTAACTGAGGCTGCGAGCAGTGTGTGAAGTTGAGGTCTAAGCCGTGCCATGTACAGTAACCATGTCACTTCTTCTCATTTGTGTCTGTCCCATGGGTGACATACCCCAGTGTCCCGTTTGCCTCTTTTACTGCAGTCATTCACTGGGCTGGTGGCTTCAAGGATCTTTCTACACAAACCCCTAAGCCCCTTTCCTGGTCAGTACGCTGCATGACTGCTCCATGTAATCTGTTCTCTCTCTTTGGTATGCTGCCCCACTCCCCTTCCTGAGGTCCTTTGGCATCTGTCTGCATTAAACTGCATTTTCCATCCAGTGGCACAGTCATCTGAAAGACTCAACTCCCTCAGAACCTGGTTGCATTGTTTTCCATTATTTGCTATATCTTGAACTTTGGCCTTGTCAGCTATCTGTGGCAGCTTACATTTGTTAGTCCCATCCAGATAACGCACTTGTTATGAACCAAACCTTGAAATGGTCCGGGACCACTCTACCTAGACTCGCTTCCCATGCCAGTGCTTCCCTTCTACAGCCACTACTGATGAGCCCGAAATCCTCCCATCACTCTAGAGGGTGATTGACTAGAAAACTGTGGATTGAACTAATTTCATCTGTTCTCTGAGGCCACTGCGCTACTGTCTTGTTTCAGTTCTAATCTTGGCTAAAACTGTGTCTGTGCCTGGAGCCTCTTCCAGATGGGGTGGGCTTTACATCTACAAGATGTAGCTGGGAACAGGCAGCCCATAGCAAGGTGACTGGTACTCTCTCTGTGCTTCTAGGAATGAGGTGACAAAGCTGAAATTTGAAGGAAAGACTTTCTATTTATACGTAAGTCAGAAAGAGGTGAGTGCTGGCTTCCTTCTTTTCAGGGAGGGCTGGGGTGGTTCCTCATGGCCAGGCCTGAACCAAAGCAGCCCAACCAGGTGAGCTAAGGCACCTGCATGCTGAGCCAAGACCAAGGTCAAGACCTGAAGGTGAGGGATGGAGAAGTGGGTAGGCCCTGCCATGCCTCCAGGAAATGCAGTCAAAGATAGATCCTTTTGCTTCCATATGAAAATTCCAAGAAGATAATAAATACAAAAAACAAAACAAAAAATAAACATTCCGGATGGGAGTGCCACTTTCTCTGGGGAGGGCTCTCTTGGTCCAATTTGGGCTGAGACTGACTTTGATTGAACCTGCCAGGTGTGAACTTATGCACAGAACTGAGCTCTGCCCCAGTGGGTCCCACATGCCTCCTCTTCCAAATAGCCAGCTGCCCCTTCCCCATCTGCAGCCTCTACTTGTGAGTCATGGGAGCCCTCAGACAGCTCAGAGTCCATGTCCTGGCCTACTTCACTCTTTACTTCTCACACTCAGCTGTTTCTATGTGGGATTTTTTGTAGGAAAAGAAAATTATTCTCACATATTTTGCTCCAACTCCAGAAGCCTGCAAGCACCTCTGGAAATGTGGAATCGAGAACCAAGCCTTTTACAAGTGAGTGGACACATGGCATGGAGACTGTCTTTATCAGAGCCATAGTCATAAACTCTACTTTTAGAGGAATGATGGGCAGGAAACTTGGAGAAAGATGTGGGATAAGGCTGTGGTTTCTTATAAAAGCTTCTTGGGTGTCTGTCTACAGCCTTTCAAGGGACAGAACTGAGGTCTAGGGAAATGTTTCAGCAGAGTTGCCCAAGGGGTCTGCCTTGCGATGTTCTTGGCCAACCCCCAGTGGCAAAGCAGGTCTGGGTCTTTTCAGGGTAAGTCATGGGCCAGAAAAAGCCCATAGGTACCTGACTTGAATCAGACTTGCCCTGTGGAGCCATTCAGAGCCCTGGGAGACGCAGAACACAAAAGCTCCATGAAGGAGCAGGCGTAGCCCAGAGCAGTTCCCTAAGCCTTAGAGAGATTCTGGGGCACACTCGCAGTGGGTGACCCGGTGCTGGGCTGGGATTGATTCCAGCCCTTCCCGGAGTGTCACTGCCAGAGGTGTTGCCAGTGACAGGCCAAGTGCTGAAGAGCCTGGAGGGGGACCAGGACTTGTCTGGTACCAAAAAGCCAGCTTTGGGCTAAAGACAAGTTTGCTTACCAAAAGATTTTGTCAAGTATATGAGGCTTTTCTGTTGTTTTCTTTGCTTGAGAAAAGTGTTCATAAAGGCACTAGGAAGTAAAGAAATAGCCCATTCCAGAAACTGGGGTGATGTCAGGTAAAGTATGTTAAACCCTTGGTCTTAATTTAAAAATAGAGTGCAATGATTTATGCTTTAATAAGCTGTATCTTAATCAGGACAACCTAAGACAAGAAAGAGTGCGTGGTATATTCTGCCCCATGTAGGCCATAGTTCACCCTGCAGCAACCTGAAGGATTCTGGCGAGAGCAGGACTGCTCTGGGCAGGGGGTAAGACGGGGGCACCACCTTCCTCCCCAGTAAACAATCTACTACCTGCTGGCTGCTATTGGATGCTGGCCAGTAGAACTGGTCTCTTCTCTGTTACTAGGGCCATGGTTCCGCAGGCTATTTCTTGAGCAAGCTCTGAATTATTTAATAGTTTCTGTGTATTTGATACAGAATCAGGTACAAACTGAATGGGTAGCCTGAATTCTAATCTGAATGGTCTTCATCTTCTCATGAAAGAGAACATACTCAGAAAAGACTCTCACATAGTCACATTTCCCTTTGGTTCAGTCCCTGGTTGTCCCAAGAAAGACAACATTTCAGCACCATTTCTGGAGGCCTTTACTTTTCTGTGTCATGGGAACAGAACTGCTTGTGAACCTGTGACCAAACCTAGTTTCTCAGTCTCTGTTAATAGATCTCACACCCAGCTCGCCTTGTCAGTATCCACACTGGAAAATAAGATTGTTTTTCACTGTTTTCCATTAACTACTTAATGTTCTAATTAAGTGTTAAATGCCTCTAGCCTGGGTCAGATCCCCAGTTACACCAGGTCTCTAGCATCAACCACTTTGGCCTCTGAGCACTCTTGTGCAGATAGCTGGCCCTGCCGTTGGTCCAGTGCTTTGAAGGGAGCTGGGTCAGACTCAAGAATGTGCTTGGGTGGGAGGGCAAATAGGCTGAGTCTCACAGAACCCTGAGGCAGGTGCAGATGGTGACTCTCAGGAACAGCTGTTCATGGATTGTGGGGACAGCTCCCTAAAAAGCATTCATTGCCTGCTCACAACAAAGACCTCAGACCTAGATCGGTTTGTTTGTGGCTGAATTAGCACTGTGGACACCCAGGGCATGTGGTGGGCTGAGCTGCATCTTGGAACACTTTACTCTGGGCAGCTCTGCCTAAGCTTCCCTTTCTAAGTGGGATCAGGAGTCACCTGAGGATATTTTACCGTGCCCATGGCCTTCCAGAGTCTCCACATCAGCGCTCTACAGGCTTGAAAGTGATGTTAGTAGGCATTCTGGGGAAGGAAGAATGGTTCCAAGTTCAAATAAATGATGGAGCTTTCATTAATGTTAAGCTAGCGTCTTCATTTCAGGACTCCTCAGAGTCTTTCATATAATATACGTTAGGGCTCTCCAAGGAGATGGAATAGGAAAGGCAGCCCCTACTCTCTTCCCCACGCAGCCGTGGACATGAATCACCAAATGCTAGGACTAGAAAGGACTCCTGAGGTCAAGCAGGCCCAGCTCTGTCATTTTACAGGTAAGAAGACTGAGGCTAAGTGAGGAAAATAAATTGGAAAATAAATTTGCCCAAGGTCACACTGCTAATAAGTGGCTTGGATGAGACTCAGTGGGTGGCATTCTGTTATTCCCCTAGACCATCATCCCTAACTTTTATTCTGTCAGTCTCCCTGATGAACCCCAAGCACTCTTGGGAAGCCTCCACTCTCCTGACATGAAAGTAGGTTTCAATATGACTGTCCCTAGCACTGAGGCTGTCAGCATAGCCCTTGGGTCCTAAAGGAAAGAGTCAGAGATAAATGGGGCTGTAAAGGGCCTTTTCCTAACGAGTTTCCTCAAGTAGCTTTTGCACAGAGCTGGGAATGTGCTGCCTTAGCCTGGGAGGCAGCTGCAGGCCATCTGTCACACTGGACTTTGCCTTGCTGCAGGCTGGAGAAGTCAAGCCAAGTCCGCACAGTGTCCAGCAGCAATTTATTCTTTAAAGGGAGCCGATTCCGATACAGGTAAATAGTGACAGTAAGTAACCATTATGGACCTATTTTCAGTCCCTTCTCTCCAGAACAGGGGTTCAGTGGTCCTTATCCTTGAGAACAAAGAAACTAGAAACCTCCAAAAAAGCCTGAGGTTTCCATCAAATTCTGTCTCCTAACCCTCTTTTTTTCCTTCCCTGCAGCTGTTTGTCTGTAGGGTTTAAAATGTGTACCTTCTCCTCCTGCCCTTACAACAGCGGCAAAATAAGAACTGTAACAGTAATTCTTTTCATGTCTGTCTAAAGATTTCTTTTTTTGCAATATTTCTGGAACATGCTGGGCAATGGGGAATCATTCCTACATGGTAATGGAAGAGCCCAAAGACCTCTAGAGGTAGCGAGGTCTCTAAGATCAGCTGTCAGGACATCTTAGAACTCTTTACCTGAGCAAGCAAGCCTCTGTCAGTGACCCAAACATTAGGAAAGGGTAGGCCAAAGAGGCCATTTCCTAATTCATTTAAAGTAACGAGACTTTGGAGAGGAGCCCAGTCCTGGAACACCGTCTCACTTCTTACTGCTTGTTTTATTCTGCTTATAGTGGCCGAGTTGCAAAGGAAGTAATGGAGTCAAGTGCCAAGATCAAACGGGAGCCACCGGAAATTCATAGGTAGGCTGCCAGGGCTTCCCCCAAAACCAGTTCCAGCTAAGATCCCAGGATCTCAAAATAGCCCGCAGTTTGAGTAATGTGAAGATTCTGGCCCTAAGGGCTCCCAAAAGGGAAAGGAGGACAGGGCAGGAGGGTCAAGAGACCCATCTCAGATAAAGGCATTGGAAACCGTCTAACCCTGGTATCCCTGAGCCTGGACACAGAGTGAGGTCAGGGTGAGCTAATGCAGACAATACATCAGATCCAAGAGAAACCTTCCTGGGTAATTCTCTACTATCCTCCCAAGTGCTGGAATTGGTCATAGACCATGTAGGACATGTCCAAACAGCAAGTTTTCATTGGTTGTGGAATCAATCAGTTCATTACAGGAAGTCAGAGATAGCCCCACAACTCTGTCACACCACATCTAAAATAATTTTGAGATCCATGCTTCATATATAACTATAAATCAGACTGTCCAATCTTTTGGCTTCCTTGGGCCACACTGGAAGAATTGTCTTGGGCCACACATAAAATACACTTAACACTAACAACAGCTGATGAGCTTAAAAAAAAAAAAAAAAAAAAAAAAGTGCGTGCATAATTTTCATAATGTTATAAGAAGTTTTATAATTTGTATTGAGCCACATTCAAAGCCATCCTGGGCTGCATGCAGCCTATGGGCTGTGGGTTGGACAAGCTTGCTGTAAATCATCCATTTCTAGAAGCCTATCTCCCAGAACCTGATAAGACCCTGAAAGAATATGATTGGCCAAAAGGGATAGGGCTTGCCAACCAACCTGACCCCTGGGAATGGGAGCATTACTACCTGCCCCTTCACACAGAGCCCCCTGCCACCAGCCATCTCTGTCAGAAGTCAGGGAAGGCTGCCATATCCATCTTTAGGCACATTTTCAGGAGCACAGCACATCCTGGGCCACTGCTTCCTGATCATCCTGTCCAGAGGCCATTGGCACCGTTACCACACTAAAGAAAAAGTTCAGGTGGTCTGGGATGCAGGGAGGTAGAGGAGTTTGAAACAATGTCTCTGACTGGGATCCAGGAACTAAAGGCCAAAAGCAGATATTAAAGATTTTTTAAAAATAAATAAGTAAAATAAAAAACTTGATAAAGCCAGGCAATTCTAGTAGCTGCTCAACTCTTGAGTCCCCACCACATCTACAGCAACCAGCAAAAGTAATGCTGGATCCTATATATGAATGCCTTGCACGAAATGGGACAGCAGTTTGAACATTTCACCTAAAATGTGACCTAAAGTGTGCTTGAGTATGATATTGTTGATACAGAATTACATGCTTATAATTTTGTCATAAAATATTTGTTATAGATTACCAGCTCATAAAAGGGGGTGTTATTTGTGCCAGACCCTATTTATGTACTGCGTTAACAATATTCTTTTTCTTTAACTTCAGAGCTGGGATGGTTCCCAGCCGCAGCTGTCCCTCCATAACCCATGGCCCAAGGCTGAGCAGTGTCCCCAGGACCCGAAGAAGAGCTGTTCACATCTCCATCATGGAAGGTAAGCATGAGTTCTGGAGATGACCACAGGTTCCTCCAAGTTGTGACTTAGACCACTTCCACTCAGGGACCTTGAAAACAAGTGAATTTGCATTAGAGACAGCAGCAAGTTTCTCCAGTAGTAGGGAGGTTTCACCCAGTGGATGGGAACAGCTGGGTACCAGATGAAGGGGAATCCCATCCAGTTCCAGAGGAGGTTGTAGAGCTGAGAGCATTTGGAGTAGACCTTTGGGAAAGTGTATGTGGGATCTACCAGCTTCCATGCAATTCTGAAAGTGCTTTCCATCAAGAGGCTTTTCACTTGTTTTCCAGATCTGACCAATCTCCACAGCTTATATAATCAGGGTGGATAAGGCAGTTAGCCAAGAAATGAAAACTCCCGGTTCTGAACATTCCAATAGCTGCCACCACCTTTACTTCTGTTGTAGAAATCTGTCCTCTTACAATCTCAATTATTTGGCATTGTCTCAGGAAATCCAGTATGTTCCATCTCTCTCTCTACTCTTCCCTCACTCTGGAGTAGGTAAAGGTGGGAAGAGAGACAAAGTCTGTCAATCTTCACTGAAATAGATAACCCAAGTAGCCTGAAGCAGACACCTCTCCAGTCTGTGGGTACTTATACTGTTAACAGACTCTCAGAATATTGCCCTCCTGCTGTTGTCACTGACCCAGTTTGCCCTGTAGGCTGGATACAGGTGTAAAACTGAGTGTTTTCAGATCCCGATAATGATGGTTTGTAGACCTTCAGAAGATTTCAAGCAGCAGGAAACAGCAGCAGAATTATTTCAAACCTGTCTCTGTCTCAAAGGCTGGGGAGGGAAGGCCCTTTGCCTTTTCTGAGGGGATGCTTGTTAATGAAAATGAAGAACCACTCAGGTTAGGAAGGACTTCAGTCTGCTGCTCCTGTGGGAGGACTTTATGATGTGTTGTTGACTGTGCATTACCTGAATATGGTTCTCTAGGAGTTGCGAACCTTGGCTGGGCAACAACCACCACCAAGTGCCTTAATTATTTGGGTATCTTTGTTGCTCCGTTTGTTTTGTTTTGTTTTGTTTTAAAAAAGGACATCTTCCTCACCATGGGTTGCAAGGAAGCTGATGTATGCAGAAGTACTTTAAAGAAATTAAAGTGCAATACTGGGCAGGCAGCACAGTGCAAAGAGCCCTTGTCCAGAAGTCAAAAATGAGGTTCAAATCTGAGCTCTGCCATACACTTTCTGGTTGCTTAACCTCTCTGAGCCTGTTGCCCCCATTGCAGAGTGGGGTGTGGATTGGAAGTGCCTTGTAAACTACCCAGTGTAATCAGTATGCAAAGTATGGAGTTACTGAGGTCTGACCATCATGTGACACAACATCCTGGTTTTCCTTCTTGTCTTAGGCAGAGCAGAACTGGGCACGGCTCTAATTGTTCCTCTTCTTTTGGGGTGTCCATCTCAGGAATGTGGCATGAACTTCTCCCACATCCCTTCTTCCCATCCATCCTGAAGCTGAGGCCTCCAGGTTCATCCCAGAATAGGATGAGACAGCCCATTTCTAGCCCCAGAGCCACCTCCCAACACTTCAGAGCCACTCAGCCCACTGCCCAATGTCTTTGTGGCTTCACACCCTGGATTTCCTGCCCCTACCCTCTGGGACTGTTCCCTGCCCTCTTTCCTTTACTCTCTGAGAGGCCTAAAGTCCTTATACGGGCCTCAGGGAAGCAGCTACAGGCTGGGGAAGCATTACTTTTTATGGCTCTAAGTGCTTCTGACTGAATCCAGTCCCCTGATAACGTGGACCTCTCAGAGCTGCTCCTTCTCTGGGCTCAGCTTGCTACGAGGCTCATGGAGCCAACACTCTCTCCAGCACAGGAGGCACCGTAAAGGGGCTGCCATAGCATGAGATCAGTGAAATAAATTCCTTTGTCCCTAGTTCGTTTTCCCTCTGTATCTCCCTGCCTGGCTGGTTTCCACTGAAGAAGAATTTGCCTTCCTGGGCTACCATGGGGAAGACTCTGGTTAAGATTCACACCAGGGTCCGCGTTCAGCTCCGGGTGGCTAATCACTGCCTTCGGCCCCTGAGTGTGCGCATCCTGAAGATGGGGCCCCGGCTCCAGGGCAGGCTCCTGACCACAGTGACCCCCCACTTGCTGGGAGCCACCTCTGGGCCAGGCAATCAGCTGGAGCACCTCCAAGGTAAAAGATATTCCTCTGTTTTGCTGAGCCACTCGTCCAGATTCCACCTATGGCACCCATCCCATCCGTCCCAGAATAACAGGTTTGACGAAGGTGGGGGTGAGGCGGGTGGTGGTTTATAGTGAAACCTGAAGTTCTTTCTATACAGGCCTAACCTGACATAAGAATGACAACCTTATAGGTGAGGTCTGTTGAGAGAACAGAAGACTAACATTCACTGAGTAATACTGTTTGTCAGGCAATTTACTAGAAATGCATACGTATTCATTGTCTTGTTTACTGAGAGCACCAACAATTCAGTATAATGTGGCTTCTGGTGTCCCTCTGATTTGTTCTCTCTGATGTCACAGCCTTTGCCTCTCGCCTTCCCCAGCTTAGGGCTGAATTACAGGCCAAGCTAAGCTTGGCATTGAAGTGGCTTCTACTAGCAAAGCTGGTCACATTGTGGAAGAGCTGAGAACCCAAACTGTCCTTGTGAGGGGACAGCCCCTTGGAAGGGTATGAGGTGCTCTGTGCAGTGGTGCTGAGGTTCCAGAGAAAAGCAGGGCCAGAGGACTGGCTGGGAAAGAAGCTGAGCCAGCAACATGTATGCTCAGGGCCTGAAGGTTTCTGTTTTATCAGAGATTCCTTGTGCTGCACACTAGGGAATAAGGAATACTGGGGGAAACAAAGGAAGATCAAAGGTGCATCAAGAGCTCTGGAACAAGGGACAGGCTCTTAATTTCACATTATTACACAATAGTTTCTTGGGCAATTAGGACCCAAGTCTAAGAAAGGTGCACGACATTGACTTAATTCATCCTGGCCCATTGTTCCAACTACGTGATCATTAGCACCATGAAAAAGAAAGATGTTTGAATTCTCTCCTTGCCTTTGCCATCAACAACCAAGCACATCACTTCAGGCAAGTTCTGTAACTTCTCATCCTCACTACTTCATGGAGTTGTTGAAAGATAAAATAAAAGTGCTTTTAAAAGTTCAGAACATTATACAAATGTTAAGAATTATGCATAGGGACAAACAAAATACAACTAGGACCACAGGAACTTCTGAAAGGCAGAAGCTGAGACAGATAAACTAATAGTGAGGTGAGAGGGCGCACAGGTGGATAAAGGGCTGCCATCGCCTCCCACCCCCAGCCCTTGTTCATAACCCAGATTCCAGGTTTCATTCCCTCTGGAGAATCCTTAACTGTGCCTGTGGTGAGATGGCTCCTGCAGGCTGAGGGTCAATTTCAGAGCAGCAGAAGGGGACTGGCCTCTCTTGTCACAGGCCACAAAGGCAGGGAGAAACACTCTAGCGCCACCAAGATGGCCAGGAATGGAAAATACACAGGTTGAGCCTGAGACAAGCACCCATTTACTTGGAAGTACTATGATGTGGGCCACACTCAGTGACTCGGAGCCTGTGTCCTCTGGCCTGGGTGACTGCTGTTTGGTTGAGGGAGTAACCAGCTCCTGTTTTTCCTACCAGAGCTTGAGGCCTGGAAAGAGGAAAATGTTCCATCTGAGAAAGTGAAGAGATAATGAGTAGGTTCTGGGGCCAGAAAACCCTTTCTCCTAACAAATATAAGAGCGCTTGCCCCCTGACTCAGCAAGATCTTCTCAAAGACTACTATCTGCACTCTGGAGTGTCTAAAATAGGGGAGCTGTCGGCCTATTCTGGACCCAGATCATTCTGACATGAAGGGGGAGGGCACTGACCAAGGCGACCGACCCCCCATCTCCATCAGGGAGCACTTATGAAGAGCAGGTAAGTTTTTCACACAAGGTCATGACAGCTAGTACTGGGAGGCTGAAGAGACCCATAGCCAATTACAGAACTCCAAAAGACAACCTCATGAGCTCAAAGAGCTGCGTGCTGGGCTACTAGGACACTCGGCTCCAGAATCAGTATTCGATGAGGCCCAGTGAGGCCACTCTTATCCTCCCTATTCCTGCCTCTCAAGGCCCTCAGCCCTAGAGGAAAACTCGAGCTCCCTATGGGCCCAGCTCTGGATCAAGGATCATCTGCAATTCAGATTCTCTTTCAAACGGTGGCTAAAACTAGGCCCAGGACACCAGAGGCAGGAATGGCAGAATCTTTAACAAATACGGTCAAGACCATAGGAAAAAAAAAAAAAGTGCAGGACAGAAATCCTACTTGTGTTCTTTTGCTTTTCCAGGCCTAGAGTCCCTACGGGACAGCGCACATTCCACCCCGGTGCGGTCCTCCTCCCACGGGGACACCTTCCTGCCTCACGTGAGAAGCAGCCGGGCAGACAGCAGTGAGCGAGTGGCTGTGATTGCAGACGAGGCCTACAGCCCTGCGGACAGTGTGCTGCCCACCCCCGTGGCTGAGCACAGTCTCGAGCTGATGCTGCTCTCCCGGCAGATCAATGGAGCCACCTGCAGCATCGAGGAGGAGAAGGAGTCTGAGGCCAGCACCCCAACTGCTGCGGACGTGGAGGCCCTTGGGGGAGAGCTGAGGGCCCTGTGTCAGGGGCACGGCAGGCCGGAGGAGGAACAGGTGAATAAGTTTGTTTTAAGTGTCCTCCGTTTGCTGCTTGTGACCATGGGACTCCTGTTTGTTTTGCTCCTTCTCCTGATCATCCTTACTGAGTCTGACCTTGACATTGCCTTTTTCCGCGATATCCGCCAGACCCCCGAGTTTGAACAATTCCACTATCAATACTTTTGTCCCCTCAGGCGATGGTTTGCCTGCAAAATCCGCTCAGTGGTGAGCCTGCTCATTGACACCTGAGAAGGCATGACTCCTCCCAATAACTAGCCAGGTGGACCAAGGAGCCCGGCTACCCATTCCCAGCAATGGGACCCATCGCGGAACCATCGGCACATGTACCAAGTCCTCCTCTCATGACTCAAAGTCCACAGCCTGGGAGGGTCGTTTCCCAGAAGAAGGAAGGGATAGGCTCACGCCCTGTCTAAACAAGCTGGGAAAGCTCATGTCCTTCAGAGGGTCTCTGGGGAAAGGCTCGGCGACTCTGTTTCTCATCCTCCCAATTTGCAGGATAACTTCCGGTTTTTGAATTTTGATTTTTCACAGATGTATATTATTTTGAAATTATCAAATAAAAATAATTTATTTTACTATTACTGATTATCACAGTAGTGTCACCTAGCAGATGGGACACTAGTTGAAGACTAGAGAGCTATTGTCTTCTGTATTCTGCAGGAGCTTTCTTCCTGGGCTCCAGCAGGCTCATCACTACAGCTTCAGTGGAGCAGGCCACAGGGGTCTGGACAATGGGGACTGTCCAAGTGTTCTTGCTAGACAGAGCCTTTACAAAAGTCAACATCCATGTAGAATAATTAAATGGAAAGTTGCTTCTTATGATGGTCTGAGTTGGATTTTCTTTTCCTTTTTTTTCTTCTCAAATCTGAGCAGAGTGGGCATCTGAAGGGACCACCGCTACCGCAGCAGCAGCAGCAGGGGTAGGGTAAGTCTGTCCCCTTAGACTAGAGCCTAGTGGGCATCTCCATGAGTTTTGTATAATGAACTTAGTCGTCCGTGATTTTTTTCTGAAGAACCTCAAGACTTTTATAGTGCTCCAGAGGCATTAGATGTATTCAGTGGTACCAGAGTTAGGATTGTCAGAAATGCTGGACAAAATATAGTTAACAGAAACCAGAGCTAAGGTACCTGAGAGACTGTTGAGATTCAGAGAGCAGTACTTATTTTGTACACCCCCCACAAAAGAAAAAGACAAAGACTATTTCAATTTATATTTTGACAACGAAATGTTATTTTCTTATCAATTCATATTTTGTTTTTACTTTATGGATTAAGAAAATAGAGCCTGATGAACTAATCAGTACAAGAAAGAAACTGATCCTGCGAATGAAAAACTTCAGAAAGTAGAATTCCAAGATCAGCAAACAGCCTTGGAAGAGACCAGGAAAAGAATCTCTTTACATAGTTCTAAGAGATGCCTACCAAGAACGAAGGTGAACGTGGCAGAAACCAACACTTAGCTGTAGAAATACTGCCCCCTAGGGTCATCCTCTACATCAGGAAAATACAAGCTGTAGGAAAGCCCTTGCCATCCTTGCTGAGGGGAGCCGCGGAAGCATGTGGAAGCGCAGCCTGTGAAGGGTGGATGTGGGGTCCGAGGCCCGAGCTCGGCAACCACAACCATTCACACACACAGTCTTGTTTTCATTCTCAGGGAGAGCTTTCTAAGTCATCTGGGGCCTGAGGACTTACTGAAGGATGGTCAGTGGACAAATTCCTGGAATCTACACAACAGTGGAGCAGCTGCTGGCACCCTATGATGTTGGACAGCCCTAGATTTGCTCTCCCCTGAAATGGCAGCACCATACCTATATATGGAATAAATGGGGTTTTTCTCTTTGCGGGTAGGGGCTGCACAATTTTAAATGCCCTTTCATTCTTAAAGGTTGGCAAACTCCTGTAAAGTGCCAGATAGTAAATATTTTATTTTGATTTTATGGGCCATATTCTGTGGCAACTACTCATATCTGCTGTCATAGCACAAAAACAGCCATAAGTAATACATAAATGAAGGAACATGGCTGTGTTCCAATAAAACTTTATTTATAAAAAGAGACAGCTGAATTTGGCCCACAGGTCGTAATTTGCCAAACCTGATCTCCACAATAAAACTTCTCCTTACCATGATATTAGCAGAAGAGGGTCGGCTCTGCTCTAACTCCTGACATATGCTAAAGATCCAGGACCACTTCCCAGTGGAGGCCCTGGAGTTGCTTGTTTAAAGGGTGCTTGAACAACCAACCAGCAAAGAGATGTCTGATGCCAAGATGAGGAAGACCAAGTACTGGAATGATAAAACATGGCCAGAATCTAAGACTGGAAGAAGGCTTTCCGAATCATTTCCATACCAGCAACAATTTGGGCAGAATTACAAAGACCTATTTACCAAGTGACAAGAGAAACTGAGGGAGATCCTAGTAAAGATTAGAATGAACTAGCCACTGCCACTTGCCATCTACACAGGAAAGGCTTTATTTAGCACAGGACTGAAGTGAAAAGTAGACTCAGAGATGAAAAGGCTGTCAGGAGATAGGGGGCTGGTTTTAACCTGGATATCTACTGTCTTATGCAACATAGCAATTACCTTTTAGTGTAGTGTTCCTACCTCAGTCTGTAGAATATGGTGTTTCTATGCAGTGAGTGAGTGATAGATAGCCTGGACTCTGACCTTTCATATTCACATTAAAGAAAGATGCAGTATTCCATTTCCTGGTATGTTATTTGTGTCTAGAGTTCTAACAGTACAATAGTCCATACCACTTCCAACAGCTGGATTTTTCTGAGTAGAAACTTTCAGGTTATTTTTTTCCAGGGCTTATCCCAGAAAATACAGATAGGAAAGTTACCGTCAATTTGCTTTTCAAGTAGTGCTTGAACAACAAACCTCCTTTATTGGTGACTCGTCTTTTTGGTATCTCCCCATCATTGAAAATTGTTCAAGTTTTTAACCTGGTTTTACTTTGTTCTACTGTCTCCCATTTTCTCTCAAAATCAGTTTGACATCATTGTAGAAAAACTATGGTTTCCATAGCTTCATCTATCAAAGGAAATAAAACTCTTAAAGAATAGTGCACTGCATCTTTAAGCAGTAGAGGGTAAACTACCTACAAATGTGAATTTCTTAGTTTCATTAAAAAAATATATAGTTGTTAACCTTTCGTGTGCCAAAAACTCTTAAGTTACATTTTCCTTCAAAGCAATGTACTTTTTTCTACATATCCAGTATGTAGTTAGCATAAAATCATTGGTGCCATGAAAATTATTTTTAAATTTAAATAAATATTTAAATATCACAGAAGAGTAGACTCTTTTTTAACTTACAGCCTATCTCACTTTCTCCTCAGTTACCAACACTAAGACAAAAGGATACCAATGGGATTTACACAGCTGACAGCTGTTCGTGATCGGAATCAAAACCATTATTTTGTTTATATCCATCTATTACCGCACCTTCCAAAATATACACTATTAGGAACTTAGAGAAGCCGTAAGTGTGAAATAATTTTAAAGAAGTTTACCTCTTTTTTTCTGATGAGGAAAACCAAGAAGTGATTTTTTTCCAAAGTTACACAGTTAGTCTTAAAGCCCAAAGTAGAACCTAGATGGTCTAGCTTCTAGAGCAGCCTGGACTAAAAAGAAGAACAGAGAATTCTTCCTGTGAAGGGAATAGAATGATATCATCACTACAATAACAAACCTTGTATTTACAACTTACACAGAACACCTCTGATCATGTAACAACCATCACTCTGTGGCTACAGGACTGGTAATCAGCTTCTAAATTCTATGAGGATAAAAGGTGAACCTAGGATCTACTGTGCTTATTATCTGATTTTCCTCTTTTCAATTCTACTTGCCCTTTAATCCTCCTTTCTTCTGCCAGATCATCTTCCTAAAGTGCTGATGAAGTTATGTCAACTCACCTCCAAATTTTCAGGTTCCCATTACCTATAAAATACTTGTGCCCTGTCTTCAGTGAAGGCTTTTTAAATGACAAAAGCCTTTGCTTAAAGTGATCTGAGAAGTATAACATAACAACATAACAAGAGAAAAAGCGTTAATAACCACTGGAGGTGAGTGGTTTCCTACGATCCACAGATTTATAGCAGCCACCCCTCCTTGGAGACCTAATGAGGACTCATCTATGAACACACTCATTCAGGGCCCTGGCACCCAGTCCCTCTGCTTAGGATTCCTCAGCAGTAACCAAATCCCTAGGCACCTGAACACACTTCTGGTTTTAGTTCATGAACAGGCCTCCTCTACACACCCCTACAACTTGCTGATGGAGTGGAATGAAACTGGCAAAGATACTTTTAAAACATTCCCTCTTGCATAGCTTCCACTTTAGGAAAAGATAAAATGTTTTACACCTCATTCTGTGTAACTGCTAAATGTTCTCAACCTTACAAAATCCTACCTCTCCATTTGAAAATCCAAACATCTATATCCAAATGAACCAGAACACTGGTCTATGCTGCCTTGGAACTGAAACTCATTAATGGCTATTACTACCATATTAAAAATAAAAATAAAAATAAATTTTTAAGCACCCTGTCCAAAGAAAAAAAGGGGGGGGGAAATGGCACTAAGTCAGAAGGGGCATACATTTCTTGCTCTTGTGTTTGATATAAAAGGCACATGCCTTCCTGCACTTCCCATGTACCATGTATGTTGGTTGAAATAAATCTTTGTAACCACAGCCCTAAGGCTCCCTGCTTTCCTCAAGAACTGCCTTTGCAAAGTTTTCTCTGTGGAAAGGAAACTCAAAGGCCAAAATACTAAAAGAGGATTTAAGCAACTCAGATTCTATCAATTCCTAATCATTTCTGGTCTCCTAGCCTGACTAAGTTTCTGTCCAAAATGAGATTCATCTCCTTTCTCCTTAAAATCAAACATGCACACAAAACACCAGTAATCTCAAATAACTCAAATGGAATTAAAGAGCTTACACACTGAAGAGATATTATAAAGGCCAACTTACAAAAAAAAGTTTATCCTGAAGGGATAGAGCAGTCATAATAGGCCCAAAATTACAGAAGCCACAAAGCTTTAAAGGATTCTCTGGGAAAAGACCCTTTCACAACAGATTACAGTTTAAGGATGTCCTAAGGGAGACAATGTTCCTTTATGTATTTTCCAGTAAACAATTACTCCATTATAGAACTTACCACAGAGAAACAAGTCCCCACTCACTCTCCGTCCCTCCTGCTTTGCCTCAAGAAGACAGAACTCTAGTAAGAGGATTTGGACATACATAACACATTTTATGAAATAAATAGCAAAAGAAACCACAAAAGTGAGAAACATCAAGAAATTGCTAACATTTATTGCAGAAGCCAGGCAATTACACCAAAGCTTGAATGATGGTACTAATCTGATTGAAAATAGTTTTCAAAATCTTAAAAACAAAACAAAATTTCCATAGAACTAGCTCCTCTAGAACCTGTAGAAAAGGGAAGGAGGAGCTTAAAGGTTTTGTTTACTATTTCAGGACAGTTTAAATGTAACTCAACCTTACTTAGCATTACTTTCCATTTCATAAATTTACAGTTCCATCTCACTTATCAATTCTTGAACTCATATCACCAAGAAACTAGAGAATCCCTATTCCTTAATAAACACCCACAACCTGTTAATAAACTAAGCCTCAAAAATTTAGATTTTAAAACAGAGAAGGAAATAATTTAGGAAAAAAACTATTCTTTAAGGAAATTATACATGTCATATGTGATACAAAATTATGAGAAGATAATATTTTCTCTTAAAATTCAAACATATTGCTGAAGTACTTACAATAGCCTTTCAGTAATATTTTGGCAATGAAGAACAAGGAAAAAAGTTGGACAGGTAATGTCACACAGTAATAACTGTCACCGATTTAGTAACTCCCCTTCCAACAAGACATTCAAATTGCCCTAACTTCACAAAACACACACACACACACACAAATACACACACACACACACCCCCTATAAAGAAATGACATAAGTGGTGTTTCATGACATTTCCCCAAAATATGAATAGGAATGAAGGTATTCACTTAACAGGCTACTTATTGAATCTAATGGAACATTTGAAGACAGGGACAGCTAAGGCTGTCTGGGACTCTAAGGTGGGAGCTTTTACTTTTTTAACCATGACCCACAGTACCACAGTAATAAAAAAATACATTTTCTATCAGAATATATACACACGCACACACATATATATATGTGTACAAATATGTATGCATATGTAACTAAGTTTCACAAAATAATACTTATTCTAATTATGTTTTCCATTTTTCTTTTCACTTTTTAAAAATGCCTATCAGCCACTAAATTGATTTCATGTAAGAAGCTATAAACTACAGTCTGGAAAATACTGATCTGAGAGCAATCTCACACTGGATTACAGGGATCCAGCAGATCCAAACCTGTGCCTAGGAGGCCTAGGATTCCCTGGCTGTATCTCAAGAGCTATCTAGAGGAGGTAAAAGGGAAAGGGTCAGCACACACAGACCCAGGCCTTCCCCAAGTGAACCAAAGCCTCTCAGCAATTATTTTGGAATTTCACATAAGATTTAATTTAGAGACAGGAAAAAAATATTCTTGGTTAAAAACATTAAATGTTTCAAAATTATTGACTTGGATGACCCTCAGGACCCCTTGCAGTGTGAGTCTAGAAATAGTCACTCTAAACCATAAACCACAAACCCATATATTGTCACTATAGAACCAAAACCACATCAGAAGTCAGCATCATGGTGAAGTTTCTCACCTTAAAAGTCTAACAAGTCGGAAAACAACTCAACAAAGGATTCCCTGCTTAACACACAATATGCCTGAAAGATCTACATATCAGGAATCTGAAGGTGGGCATACTGGAATGAGTAGGGCAGGGACGACCCACAGAAACAGTTTGATGCCCACTGTGGCTTCAGCAAGCACAGTAGCAGCGAGTCAGGGTACAGTCCTCACACTATAGCCTAGAGCATAAAAGGAGCACAAGCAATTTCTCTCCAGGAAAAGGCACCTCCCTTTCCCACTCCCCATCGTGGCAGAACCAGGCAGACGTGGCTGGGAAGCTTCAAAAAACATGGCAGTGCCAACAGCCCTTGCAAAGTGGGGCAGAGCCGTGAAACCATTAACTTGCTCTCCCTGCCCCACACTCCTCCACAGAACTCTGTAAAGAAAGAAGAGATGCCCCAAGCAGCACAGAGAACAGAAAGTTGCCTATCAGCCTGCTGAATTACTGAGAGCAAAAGCAGTATTAAACAAAAAAAAGAGTTTACTACCTCAAATGTGCATGCAGAGAAACAATCCATGAACGACCCTGGTAAGCTGGGACTGCCTAAAGAAAAATGAAAAGTCTCCAAAACCCAAATTCAAAGTCATGGAAGAGAGTGATTAAATGGGAGAATTTAGGATTGTAGTTATGAAGAAATTCAATGATATACAAGAAAACAAGCAGTTCAATGAGCTCAGTAATAAAATTGATGAAAGGAATGCTTTATCAAGAGATTGAAACTATAAAAAAGAACCAAACAAATTCTGGTAAGGAATGTACTAGAAAGCATTGGAAATAGAGCAGACCAGATGGAGGAGAGAATTAGCAAGCTCACAGACAGACCTAAAAATGACCCAGGAGGGAGAAGGGAGAATTGAGAGAAAGAGGGAGAAAAAGAGAGGGAGGGAGGGAGGGAAAGAGGGATAATCCGTGACAAAAATCATCAAAGCAAAGGAGAAAAAAGACTAAATGAATACAGGTGATGAAAATAAGAGGCAATCAGAAGAAAAAGTATTGTTTTATGTAGGAGACATTTTACAAACCTAATAATAACCACAAAACAAAAATCCAGAGCTGATACAAAACATAAAGAGAAACAGGAAAAAAATCATAGAAGACAGCCCAACTGAAGTAGCAGACAAAATCACAAGGGAAGAAACAATGGAGATACAGAGTAACCAAAAAAATAAAAGGTAAAATGGCTGTAGTAAGTCTCCATACATCAATAATCACCCTAAATGTAAATGGACAAACTCACTAATCAAAAGGTACAGAGTAGCTGGATGGATTAAAACACAAGACCCAATTATATGTGGCCTGCAGGAGAACCATCTCAGCAACAAAGACAAAGTGAAGGGGTGGGAGATGATCGAGGGCTGTTCGGAAAGTATCCGGCCATGTAATATGAAAAACAGAGGCATTTATGGCTGGGGTTTTTCCAGACAGCACTCGTACTTCAAACAAATGGCATCTAGAGAATAGCAGAGGTAGCAATACTTGTATCAGGACAAAATACATTTCAAGATAAAAAAAAAGATAAAGGGGACAACTCATCAAGAAGACATAAAACTTATCAATATGTAAGTTTTACGTCTTCTCAGTTTTATGTCAACCTGAGAGCACCAAAATATATAAAGCAATTACTAACGGACCTAAAGGAAAAACTGACAAAAATATAATTATAGTAGAAGATCTGAATACCCCTTTGACAACAATGAATAGATCATCCAAACAGATAAAAGATGAAGTACTGCTATTTGCAACAACAGAGATGGATCTTGATAATATCAAGGTAAGTAAAATAAGTTAGAGGGGAAAAGATAAGAACCATATAATTTCACTCCTATGTGGGACATGAAAAAGCAACAAACAAAACAAAAACTCATAGATGCAAACAACAGAGGAGAAGAGGGGTTGGGAGAGGATGAAAAGGGTAAAGATGGTCAAATATATGGTGACGGAAGAATAGATTTTGGGTGGTGGGCACACAATAGACTATATAGATGCGGTAGTATAAAGATGTACACCTGCAGGGAGTTCCCTGATGGTGTAGCGGCTTAAGGCTTCGGCGCTGGTGCTGTCAGCGCTGCAGCCTGGGTTCGATTCCCAGCCAGGGAGCTACCCACATACCAAAAAGCAAAAAAAAAAAAAAAAAAAAAAAGATGTACACCTGAAATTTATATAATGCTATTATTAACCAATGTCACCCCAATAAATTTCTTAAAAATCTTATCATAAGACCACAAAAACATTTAATACTGATCATTCAAAGCTTTATAATTTATAATGTTAGAATTTCCCAATGTGCTGTCTGATTCAAGTGCTGAAGGCATCACAGCCTCCCCTCAAACTCCCTCCCTGTCCTCCAAGGCTTCATCTCTTACTAAAAGTACATTCTGCTCATAGTTCTTATTAATAAATCAATTTATATTTACTACACAAATACTAATTAATTTAAACAAATTGGTGTTGCTAAACCAAAAACCCAGTAACTTTCTTAATTCATAAAAACATGTATCTTCCCACTGGAATTACCTCCAGCCAAAATATACCGAGTTGGATGCATAGCATTGATGGAACACACAGAGACAAGACATTCACCAAGAAAGGAATGCACCCATTTTCCTGTCTCATGGAAGATTTCCACCTGTCGTGGTTGGGCCATGCTGCCAACTATGATACAGTCTTCTTGTTTAGGGTCCCACACAGCTTGGAACCTAGTAAGCCATCGCCCAGTGATGGTGTTGTGCCTAGTAAAAAAAACAACAACAACAACAAGTTTTTTAGAAAACGGTAAATGTTAAATAACTCAAGGTAGCAATGGGCAGAGGGTAAACATGGCATTGCTCCTAAATGCTGGTTTTCTCTGCCAAGTTTCTTCTCTTTAAGTTACCATCAACCTAATCTCATCCTTTCTATAATAATGAAATATCTTCTTCATTTGTGAATCTTCAATGCTGAGTATAGTGATTTATGCTCAGTGGGTGGTCACCAAGTGTTTACTGAAATGGCACCCTTTTGTTCACTATTTCCTAGCTCAATAGATTTCCCTCCTTTTTTTCAGCACATACAAATAGAAGAAGCCTTAGAAATAAAAAATATATAATCTAGGTTATCGCTGTTTTAACAAGAGCTGCTATTTCCCATATTTGCATTCCCCTGACAAGCAAACTCCAAAATCATTTTATATTTTCATACACTTTAAAATAAAATATATACATTTGGGGTTCAAAGAAAAAAAATCACAAGAGATATCAGAAAATGTCTGCAGACAAATGAAAACACAACATACCAAAATTAATGGGATGCTGTGAAAGTAATATTAACAAGGAAATTTAGAGTGCTAAACATTAAAAAAGATCTCAAAATTAACAACCTACCTACGAGTACACCTCAATAAAAAGAACAAACTAAACCAGAGGTGTCCAACCTTTTGGCTTCCCTGGGCCACAACGGAAGAAGAACTGTCTTGGGCCACACATAAAATTCACTAACACTAACACTAACAATGGCTGATGAGCTTAAAAAAAAAAAGTTGTGTTGGACTGCATTCAAAGCCATCCTGAGCCATGGGTTGGACAACCTTGAACTAAACCAAATGCTAGTAGAAGCAAGGAAATAAAGATTAGAGCAGAGATAAATGAAACAGAGAATAGAAAAACAATAGAAAAAAAACTGCAAATTGTTTTTTTAAAAAGATCAACAAAACTGACGAGCCCTTAGCTGGATTAAGGAAAAAAGAGAAAATACAAATAATAAAAATAAGAAATGAAAGAGGAGGCATTACAACTGATGTCAGAGAAATAAAAAGGATTATAAGAGAATACTATGAACAATTTTATGCTAACAAATTGGATAAACTAAAAGAAGTGGATAAATTCCCAGAAACACACAATTTACCAAGACTAAATCATGAAGAAACAGAAAACTCTAAACAGACTTATAACTGGTAAGGGCATTAAAGCAGTAATCAAAAACCTCCCAACAAAGTAAAGTCCAGGACCAGAAAATTATATCAAACATTTAAATTAGAATTAACGCCAATGCTCAAACTCTTTCAAAGAATCGAAGAGAACACTTCCAAACTCATTCAGAGGCAAGTCCTACAACTTAATACCAAAGTCAGTCAAGAAATATACAAAAAAAAAACCTACAGGCTAATATCCCTAATAAATACTGATACAAACAAAATACTAGCTAAGTGAATTCTACAGCACATTAAAATAATTGTACACCATGTCCAACTTGGATATATACCAGGAAGGCAAGGATGGTTTGACATATAAAACTCAATCAATGTAATATACCATATTAACAGTATGAAGGACAAAAACTAATTGATTATTGTAGTACACTGTATCAACTGATATAATATATTGATATACTATAGCACAATATATAGAGAAAATATGTATATATTTTTGATGCAGAAAAATTGGCAAAATTCAATACCCTTTCATGATAAAAAGTCTCAACGAACTAGAAATAGAAGGAAACTATCTCAATATAATAAAGGTCATATATGAAAAGACCATATCTACTATCACATTCCACGGTGAAAGACTGAAAGCTTTTCCTCTAAGATCAGAAAAAAGGCAAGGATACCACTCTTGCCACTCTGTATTCACAGAGTACTGGAAATTCAGTAGGATTAGAAAATTGGGTAGGACTAGAGACACTGATCTGCCTAGTTTTCAGGTTGTTCATAAATAGGCAAACAGGACTGCATCAAAGGGAACAAACACCTAAGTGAAAAGACAACCTACAGAATGGCAGCAGACATTTGCAAATCACGTATTTGATAAGAATTTAATATGCAGAATATGTAAGGAACTCCTGCAATTCAACAACAAAAATGACCAAATTCAGAAATGAGGAAAAGACTTGGATAATTCTTCAAAGAAGATATACAAATGGCCAAAAGCATATAAAAAGGTTTTCAACATCAGTAATCATTAGAAAAATGAAAATCAAAACCACCATGAGATATTACCTCATACCCATTAGGATAACCACAAACAAAAGAAAACAAGGGTTGATGAATATAGAAATTAGAACCATGGTGGGAATGTAAAATGATGCAGCCTCTACGGAAAAACAATATGGAAGTTCACCAAAAATTGGGGGTTCCCTGGTGGTGTAGTGGCTATGCTCCAGCGTTCTCAATGCCATGGCCTGGGTTCAACTCCCAGACAGGGAACCACCACAGAAAAAAAATAAATAAAAATTTAAAAAAAGAATTACCATATGATCCATCAAAATGCCGCTTCCTCTATCTATCCAAAATAAGTCAGATCAGGATTTTGAAGAGCTATTTGCCCACCCACGTTCACTGCAGCATTCTTCATAATAGCCAAGAGGCAAAACCAACTCAAATGTTCAACAACAGATAAATAAACAAAATGAGGCATAGGTAGACATACATGGAATATTACGCAGCATTAAAAAGAGGTACTGTCACATGTTAGAACAAGGATGAACATCAAAGACATTATGCTAAGTGAAATCAGCCAGTCACAATATGACAAATGCTGTATGATTCCACTCATATGAAGTATCTAAAGTAGTCAACATCATAGAAATGGAAAGTAGAAAGGTGGTTGTCAAGCTCTGAAAGAGGAGGAAGAAAGAATTAATGTTTAATGCACATACTTTCAGTTTTACAGGAAGAAAAAGTTCTAGAAATCTGCTGAACGAGAATATACCTAACACCAGTTACCTATACACTTAAAAATGGTTAAGATGGTGAATTTAATGTCATGTGTTTATAACCACAACTAAAAATAAAATTTAAAAATACATTTGGATCTCTTTTATGGCTCTCCAAAGCAAAAGAAACATATTGCCTTTTTATTCTCTATACCTTAATATCATTAATAACTTTTTTTATTAAAGAAGTATGTACTACAAAGAACTACTGCCACTTAAATGACACTATCTTTAATGAAAATTCATGCTGGAGCCAGATCATAATCACCCTAGATATTTTTTAATACACATTAGAAACTAATGAACTAGAACTAATAAAGTTTGGAAAAGGAAATTAAGAGGGGGAAATTTATGAAAAAGAAAACAAACATACTTAAATATAGCCTCAATAGACTCTAAAACTCATAAAGCAACAATCAACATATATTGCATACCCTGTCCCCAACTTCATAAATACTGATATTTATGCCTAGGAAGAAAGCAGTGAATGAAGTTTGATGTAAAAAACATCCATTAAAAGTAAATGTAAGAGGGTAACTAAAGAAATAAAGTAGAAGAGTGGGGAAGCCCAGAACAAAGAGGCACAAATAAACAGAGCTTCAACTAACATTAGCAGAGAGTTTTTATTGTCTTCTTTAATAAGATAACATGAGTGATTCAGGTTTGAATAAAGTTATTCACCTTAACCAAAAATAATCACCCAGCTGCAAAGAATAGCTACTGACTAAAAGAGAGTGAACCTCTTTATAGACGTAGGGAACTGGGAAGCAAGGACCCTTCTGGATAAGATAGGAACTAGAATCTGAGACACTTACACAATGGAATACAAAAATCAGACCTATTTTTACATCTGTTTGACAAGCAGGTGTCTTATGTATGCACTTTAACAAATGGCTCATAGTAATCCGGGGTCTACATTATTCGGCATATAGAAACCTACCTGATGGTGGTAAGGAGAGGAACCTGAGAGGATATACAGCTGCTGTCAAAGATTCTGTAAAATAAAGAAGAATAAAGTAATACTCTACTGTTTCTTATAAATAACAGTGTGCTTATTTTCTGAAATAACAGTGTGTTTAACAAAGTTTTCATTGGTTCACAATATGAAATATGTTATTTTAAATATATAGAATCAGGCTCTAATAAACCTCAGCTAATATATTTCACAAACGTTAAAAGGAATATTATAAAATTCAGTGCTTACAGGTCAGTGTTGAAATAATTTATTTAAATACTATTACTCCACATTTAAAATATGCATTCTAAATAGTATGGATTCTAAAACTATATTCATATTCACAGTAATGTATGTTATACATAAGGGATATATGTCTAAAACTACACAAATAACCTAAAAGTACATACACGTATCAAGAGCAATTTTCCGATTCATTAGTTGAGGAGTCTGTTAGTGTCTTTTCCAGGTGCTGGCCAGACTAAGACTGGCTAACAGCCAAGAGGAGGAGTTCTTGTGAGACAGCTGGAGTCCAGAAGGTATTCCATCAGGGACGCTGACAGAAAGACACTAACTGCATCCCCACCACTTTCCCCATCTCCACGTACCTAGCTATTCCAGTGCCGTTTCTTTGCACTGGAGCTTGCTGCCTAATGAGATTACCAGAAAGCCAAACTACTAACAGCTAATGTAAACAAGAGTAAACTCTGCAGTGCAAATGAACAGAAATGGGACAAACAGGTAGCTCTTGAGACAAAGGATACTGTGTAGGTAAGAAAGGGAACACTGGGCTGCCACTGCCTGGTGACTCAATCTCTTAATGTACCACCTAGTAATGTTCACAGACTTTACTAGAAACTAACTGGGCACCTGTCACACACTGCCCACCATGCTCTTCCCAAGAGATGGGTCTAAACAGAAATTAGATGCCTTTCTAAAGTCTGGCTCACAGTGTACATTCAACAGATGTTTGCTGAATAAATAATGAATGAATTCCAAAATCACTTATGGTAAAACGTTTATAAACTGAGAAGTGCTTGTGATGTTAAGCAAAATCAGGGATTCTTGAAGAGAACAAAATCATTTTCCTTTGTGGTTGCATTAACATTCTCCACATCTTTTTTTATTGGCATTATTTTCTATCTTTGGTTCCAATGGGTTAAATTACAGTTTTAAATCCACTTTTAGGAAATAGCTATAGAAAGGTACCAAAGCTGAAACCATAAAACTATCCAGCAGTTTGTATAGAAGCCCCATTGTTGCTATCTTTTCTGCCTGTCCATGGCCTAGGACTCTGCAACTTCCAGCACTTCACTTATAGGGTATTATCCCCAAAGTAAGAGCTTCTCCATATGCTAAAATTACTTCGCTTGCAGATATCACAAGCCTGTTTTCATTGGGATTTCTAGGATTGTTCAGTGATCAAAGGAATGCCTGATATCCAATCCCCAGAATAGCTATAGACCTTCCTTGTCAATCTCAAGGAAATTTCCAGATGTAAAAATTGCTGAAAAGCCATTAAATATAGGTCATTGGTCTTCAAGCATCTAAATATAGCTACAAAACAATAGCACTAGTGATTAAACAGGGAGCAGCAGTAAACAAAGCTACTGGTTTTCTGACCTAGTAGCTACAGATGCTTTAGATTCCGTAACAATATTTCTGTCTTCCCAATTTACCTCAGCTTACAGTCAGCACACGTGGTCACTACTCTGTTACCAGTAAGA
This sequence comes from Lyroderma lyra, assembly GCA_004026885.1. Lineage (NCBI taxonomy): Eukaryota > Metazoa > Chordata > Mammalia > Chiroptera > Megadermatidae > Lyroderma > Lyroderma lyra. The sequence goes on along the minus strand of PVJL010001593.1, from coordinate 55,753 downwards.
GGTGAAAAATAAGCAGAAGCAACACTCTTTGTGTGTTCAGTCAAAGAAATCAAAGGCTGGCTTCCTCTAGGATTCAGGCACCTTGCATCATAAATATGAGTATCACTGTAATAGGAGAAATAATTCTCAGTGTTACCACAGTACATGTAATGAGCCTCTAGAATAGTGCTAAACATAAATTATACACTCACTCACTAAAATATCAGAAAAATTCCAAAATTATAGCCTAACAATGTAACCAGTGGGTATATAGAGAAAAGAGTCTAGTTGGTTTTCTAATCTCTCCAAGAAAATAATTAACACAGACCAACAAGTTACAGGTCACATACTACTTTTTTTGCAAGTTTTTTTCTCAAAAGACTAGTAGTAAATGCATATGTGCCAAGGAAAACAAAAATGTGTATTTGTTTTCAGTAGTTTCACTATTTATTAAATCCAAAAGAATCTCTCATTTAAAAAAAAACAAAAAACCACTCAAGAAAAAAATATCTATTTGGATAGAAAGGAAAATTATTTGGCTGTGGGTATCACAAAAGTCAGATGTCTTTAACAACCAAACTAAAATATTATTCCTAACATTAAAAGTCCTAAAGCATAAAATTTTGTGAAGAACATACCTCAATCCTGCAGTGATAAAATACTGTCTATGCACTGGGTGGACATGAACAGTTCTTATTTTTCTCAAAGAAGAATTGATAAGTTTCTCATAAGAAGTTCCAGGTGTCCGTCTATCCACCAATGACATCCTTCCATCCCAGTGTCCTACTATTAAAGTTGAGGCATCTTCTGCCAAGAAGTCAAAGGAGGAAAGGCTACTTTCTTCGTTTCTATATACCTAAGATATAAGTAATAATCAACTTATATAACACTTCTTTTAAAGAAAGCCAATGCATAAATTCTTTGATAAAAGAGTTATGAAACACTTTACCCAAATAACCTCATTTATCTTCCCATCATCCCCACAGGAAACACAGGGCAAAATGATCATCCCCATTTACAGAGCTAGAAACTAAGGCACTGATCAGCTGTGACTCACCTAAATCAAATGGTCCATCCACCATGTCACAGCTACATCCCAAATTCCTTAAATCCAGTAAATCTCAGCTGCAGATCTATACTGTGAAACTTACTAGGAAATAGACTGAATCTGAATTCTACCCAATTGAAATACCTTAATATACCAAGTACCTTTGCCAGTAAAGTCCAAGATATATGGTGAACACCTACTCTTGGTGTAAGTATAAAGAGATACAAATATTTGACAGCTGAGCAGGATATATCTACTGAAATATTTAATGTTTATATTCAATAATTTCACTAAGATATATATATTAGGATGCCTGCTGTAAGAATGCTTGTAATAGTAATGAGTATCTGGTTACATAAATGATGGTACATCTCTACTTTGAAATACTGTGCAATGCTAAAAAGAATGAGGTCAATTTGTACTACTGTCAAAGATCACTACTAAGTGAAAAAAAGCAAGTTGCAAAAAACTATGTATATAGTATGAATCCACTATGCAAAGAAAAAATCTGTATATATATCCTTGTAAGTACATGTTCTTTCTGGAAACACATCCAAGAAATACACGAATGAGAGAATGGGGAAAGGGCAAATTTACTTTGCATAACCTACTTACTATATATGTTTTATCATAAGCATGTATTATTGTTATAATCTTTTATCACTTAAAATCCATAAACTATTACTTTGGGTTCAGGGCTCACAGCCATGAGGGATAAAAAAATAAATGTTGTAGCATGCGTCAGTACTCAAGTAACGGAGTATGACCACGATTCTTATTGTTGAATAATGAACTGCTGATTCTTAGTTTTAATAATAAGTATTATTATAAACTGAGATTAACAAATTAATATGCCAACGGCATCCCAACCACCATACACCCAAAAAGCCCAATATACACAAATGAAACTTGAAGTATTGAGTCAGTATATTAAAAAGGTTAAGTGCAAAGACTATGGAATCAGACAGACCCAAGTGCAAATTCTAGTTCTGCTATTTATGTCTTTGAGCAAGCTAATAAACCTCTTTACCTCAGTTTTTTCAACTGTTAAACAGGAATACTACTACTTACTATTTCATAAGGTGTTATAAAGCTTAATAATATATAAAAAACACACTCAGGTTAATGCTTAATACAGCAATATCAGGAACAAATTACTGATACATGCAACATCATGGATAAATCTTAAAAGTATTATGCTGAGTGAAAGAAACCAGACACAAAAACCTACCATACTGAATGACTGCATTTACCTGACATTCTAGAATAGGCAAAATTATAGGAACACAGTAATCACATCAGTGGTCACCAGGGGCTGCAAGAATGAAGAGGGGACTGACTACAAAGGGTCACGAGGTAATTTTTCTGAGTAATGGAGTTTTTTCTGTATCTTGATTGTGGTGGCAGTTACACAGGTATATAGAATTTTCCAAAATTCATACAACTGTATATTTAAATTTTACTATACAAGGGCTGTCCAGAAAAAATCCAGCCATGAATGCCTCTATTTTTCATATTACATGGCTGGATACTTTCTGGACAGCCCTCTATGTAACATACATATCAATAAACCTGACTTAAAAAAAATAAGTGAACTCTTATACTTCAATACTGAAAAGATAGATAACCCAATTTAAACATAGGCAAACAATCCAAATAGATATTTCTCTAAAGAAATACAAATGGCCAATGAGTAGATGGAAAGATGCTCAACATCATTAATCACAGGAAAATACAAATCAAAACCACAATGAGAACCATTTCATACCCACTAGGATGACTATCCTCACCAACAACAAGTGTGGTAAGGATATAGACATTAGAACCCTCATAGATTGCTGATGAGTGTAAAATGGTAAAGCCAGTTTGGAAAACAGTTTGGCAGTCCCTCAAAAATGTTAAACATAGAGTTACCATATGACCTAACAATTCCACTTCTAGGCATGTACCCAAGAGCAATGAAAGCACATGCCCCCACTAAACTTGCACATGAACGTTCGTGATGGCATTATTCACAGTAGTAAAAAAATGAAAACAGGGAGTTCCCTGGTGGTGTGGTGGCTAGGCTTTCGCGCTCTCAATGCTGTGGCCTGGGTTCGACTCACAGCCAGGGAACTACCCACATATAAAAAAAAATTTTTTTTAAATGAAAACAACCCAAATGTTCATCAGCTAATGAATGGATGAATAAAATGTGGTATACAATGGAGTATTATTCAGCCATAAAAAGGAACAAAGAACACATTCTACAACATGGAGGAAACTTGAAAACATTTTGCTCAGAAGCCAGTTACAAAAGAGTACAAATTGTATGACACCACTTATATGAAATGTCCAGAACAGGCAAATCTGTAAGACAAAAAATAGGGTCTCTATTTTCTGCTTAGGGCTAAGGCGAAGGGAAAACTGGGAGTACCTACTAATGGTCAAGGGGTTTATTTTGGGAGTGATGAAAATATTCTAAAATTCAATTGTGGGGAGTTCCCTGGTGGTGTAGTGGCTAGGCTTCAGCACTGTCAACGCTGCGGCCTAGGTTCGATTCCCAGCCAGGGAACTACCCACATAATAAATAAATAAATAAAATTTCTTTCTTTAAAAAAAAAAAAAAATAGACAACAGCTTAAAAAAAAAATAAATAAATAAATAAATAAATAAATTGTGGTGATGGTTTCACAATACTATAAATATGAATTACACTAAAAACCATTAAATTTAATACTTTAAATGGGTGAATTATCCCACCCATTTGGTGTATATTTCAGTAAAGCCATTTTTAAAAATAAGTACAATCAGTTATTAAGTGGCAGATAAAATATAGATGTACCTTTAAATTTCAAACTTGAAACTTCTTACAAGAATATAAACAAATACAAAACAGAATTTAACTTGCATAGATAACTACATGGTTGTGCATTAATAACCAAAGTGCTACCAATGAAAAGCTTAAAGAGGGCTTTTCACAAAAATTACCCAATTTAAGATCATCTATTATATTTCTAATAAGGATTTGAAATATCAATGTTGCTCTTAAAAACCTACTTTTAAAATGGTAGAAATAAAAATTAAAAGAAAAAAGCAAGCAAACATACTAATAAAAATATTTCTTCTAATTGTCAGTAATTAGGAAATCAAGTCTGATCAGCAACACATCAACAGTCTTCAAAAATCTTTCTTCATATGGTTAAAAACAGACCTAAAGGAACTTAAACATCCTCATTTTTTAAAAAGAAAACCCAAAATCTATTAGCTCTCAACAGGAAGAAAAAATCTCCCTAATTTTAAGAAAGATTATTTTAGGAATTCAATGAAGAACAAAACAAAAGCAGTTACATACTATATTGTAATTATTAAAATAATTATTTTAAAACTTTTTAAAATAATCATGAATCATCTATACATGCACTATTGGAATAATTATAAAAAGAGTGTGTAGTTTTGAGTACTGGCTTATGTAAAAATTAAGGCACAAAATTAGATCATCAATTAGTATTTACAAAGCAACTTCAGTGATGAGTAACCTGTTCTCTCTTCAATGTCTATCACATATAAACTGCTTTTATAGTGAGGACCTCTAAAAACTTTAAAAGTCCCATTCAAAATAACATAAAGGATGAAAATCTACATCTAAGTTTCGCAAAGATTAAAACCATATTTTAAAAAGAGTTTAATTTGTGAGAGTTCTCTTACTGAGGAAATCTGGTATGGTTAAGCACCTCAAATGATGTTTGTTGTAAGTATTAAATAGTAGATATTTAAATAGTTAACCAAAACATAATCACTGGGACCCAATTTTGTGAGGATTCCTCAGGCCTTTAGAAGCTTCTGGCCTACCCCACCAGACATCAAACTGCTTAGAATACCTCTAAGAAGTAGACTGGTGATCTAGGTATAGTGTCTCTGGGAGAAGGAGTGGTTATGAGTATGAGCCCAAGATCTTTCAACTATTCTTAAACAGGGGTATAGACTAGCAGGGGTTAGACCAGACCAGGAAAAGACCTTATCCTCAACAATAAACCTGGATAAACTTAGTAATGAATAAGCTTGGCCTATTTCAAAACTAAGGAAATTGAGGCACAACGAGGTTCAGTAATTTGCCAAGGTCACACAAGTAGTAATAGATGGTCTGGGACATAGGCAGTAGTGCTAAAGTCCCCATTCTATACCACTTCACCCAATCTGACTAGTATAATAATCATTCATGTGGCATTTCCTAAAGAATCCAGAATATCATATGAGGTTAACATGTAAACACATTAACATTTACCTCCTCAAAAACAGCCCTGGAAAAATCTCCACAGCGTAATGTGCCATCATAGCTGAGTGATAATATGTGAGCCGGATTGGCGGGTGAGAAGTAAAGACAGCTAACTGTCTGACTATGGGGCTGAAAAACATAAACTCCATCTTCTTTAGGTCGGTGAGTCTGGAAAAGAGTTAGGGGCAGGGAAAAAGACAAAAACTAGTAAAAAGTAATAATATTTTCTGTGTCATTATCTCATAAAACTATTCACATCTGTATTATATTTAGTCTTTTCTTAGCCTATAATTAGAGTCAGAACTAGAACTTTACATTGTCACTAAGTTACTTCTAATTTTCAATCTAAAATGTCACATTTATTTCATCAATTTCTAGCTTTTTGCAACTAGATATCTAGTTTTTTCATAATACAGAGAGAAAAAAATTACTGCTTATTATGATTTCAGTTCATGTAATCCTCAGGAAATAAAAAATCTACTCTATTTCACACACAGCATAATTCCTTACACCAAAAACAGTATCAATACCACTACCACTTTGCTTCCTTAAGGGTGCTGCTATATAACATGAGTATGTACATCATTCTCAGCACAATTTTCGTAAGGTGTTTGGTCCTGGCACAAAATGAGAGTTTTAGAGGTATTTTACCACTTAAATACACCATGAAAATGCACATATTTGAATTTTCACATTATTATTATTACTTGTAAGGATTATCCTTTCCACAACTGGATTACCAACTGCTCTAAAATACTCCAGCATTTTTGTTTTTTTAATTTTAACATAAACAGAAGATTTTCAAAAGAAAAGAAGAAAAGGAATAAAAAAAATTACAATCACACACATTCCTCCTCCCACCCGGAGTTTACCACTGTTAACATCTTGGTATATCTGTTTATAGAATTTATTTTTTAGAGAAACAACTCTTTGTTGCTAAAAAAGAACTCACACAATACAGATACATAAAACGCACAAGTTTTTAAAAAATCACTCAAAATCCAAAATTAACCTGAATTATCTATCATTAAGATGGTAAGTGGAGTTCCCTGATGGTGTAGTGTAGTGGTTGGGCTTCAGCGCTGTCAACGCTGTGGCCTGGGTTTGATTCCCAGCCAGGGAACTACCCATATAAAGAAAAAAAGAAAAAAAGATGGTAAGTGATATTTACATACCTTTATATGTACTTATGTACATAGAATGACAGAGAAGAAATTTAGAAAGAATAAGACCATGCTACCCATTTAATACTACCCATTAGTAGTATTAAATATAGCTATACTTAAAAATAATTTTAAAAAATCAAGCTGAAGAAATTTTTGGACCACACACACACATACACAGAGAGAGAGAGAGAGAGACAAAGAGAAAGTATAAAACATAACGCTGTTGCAGTCATTACACATTTTTTTAACTATCTCAATTTTAGATGATTTCTATTCACCAAGATAGTATTCTCATTCCTCCTCCAATCCTCCTTTCTCCATCCTATATTTTGTTATATTACTTTTACTTTGTCCAGGTTAATAACATTTACATCCAGTTCTGTAACCATAATTCATATAGATGTTTAATGTTAGTTCTGCATTTAAATGGATTCAATGCTCATCAATTCTTTCGTCAAGCTTCTCCATTTCTGAATTCTTCATTCTGGTTTACTCTTAATTGGCTGAGATCTGCTGTCAGTTTTTTTTCCAGATGAACTCACAGGCATTGAATTTTTTTCACATGTGAGAATACCTACCTCCTCCTTGCCTTTACATTAGAACAGTATCTTGGGCTGGTTAAGTATTTTGGGACCATAGTTCTTTCCACAAAACTTTGTAGACATATATGAAATGCTGCTGTAAAAAGACTGAGGCAAGCCTGGCTTTTTCCTCTTGAATATAATGTTTCTTCTGCCTGAAGAATTCTTTATCCTGTAAGTTCCAAATTTTCCTAAAACCTGGTATACACAATCTACAAATTCAATTCTGTCTTTTCAGAAAAATTCTCTTTAAATGTATTTGCTGTCCCATTTGTTGGGTCATCTTTGACTGTCTTTCCTTTACTATTGTCTTGTCTATTAGAACTTTTTTCATCTGTGTTTGCTATTACTTCAAATCTTTCCTTTAATGTCTATAATTTTAGCAATGTCCACTCTGTTCCTTGCTTTTATCTAATTTATTAGTTTCACTGATCTTTAATGTGTGTCCTTAGTTCTGCAATCTCCTTTTTCATCTCATTCTGTTGTTTTATCATCTATTTTCTCTTTGAGCTTTATTTTACCAAATCAATGTTATTAATTTCTTTCACAGTAGCACTGTCCAAAAGAACTTTCTGGGATGACAAAAATTTTGTATGTATGCACTGTCCCGTACAGTATCCACTAGCCATGTGTGGCTATTAAGCAACTGAAATGTGACTAGTGTACCTGAAGTGAATTTTCTATTTTAATTAATTTAAATGAAAATAGTTTCATATGATTAGTAACTATTGTACTGAACAATGCAGTTCTATAGTCTGGAGCAACTGAAGAATTTCCTTCCATTTCTTAAGTTATGTTTTTTTTCCTAGTCTGTCTTTGCATGCTAGGTTCTTTTACTGTTTTTGTGAATAGTGTTTGTCTAGTTGCCACATCATTTCTTTTCCTTTGCATCATGCTTGAGTAGCTCCGTCCCTGCCAGTTGCTCTGATATACCATACTGAATCTTCTAGTATCTGAAACCAGTTCATCTTTCCCTCAGAAAAGGATGGGCTTTTCTATAGATGGGAAGAAAGATAAGCCAGGTAGAAAGAAGTAGAAAGTGGATTTCAGCTGAAACAGTACATAGTATTTGTTGGAATTCCTAGTGTCTGAGATTTTTGTTCATTATTTTATACCAAGATTCATACCACCCACCTGGCAGGGTTGGGGGATCGAGGAGAAGTTGGCTTATACCACTCCATAGACTAAAAAAATTTCCTTTGTAGAGAATTAGTGCTATTATTAACATTCTTTATACTCCTCTTTTTTCCCCATTCCCCCTACCCCCCTACACAGACACGTAGCAACAATTTCCCTATTCCTCACTCAAAAGAGGAAAAATAGAAATAGCCCCCAATATGATTCTCTCTAGTTTTGAGAATATAGGTAAAAACTCTCAGGGTTTGGTCAATTCACCAGTATGGATTTCTGGGGTTGGGCAGGGCAGAAGCTAAACCATGCTGTGCCCCACTCCCCCACAGCTTGGCTACCGAATTTATTTCTGTCCTTAGTGCCTAGTTGTTGAAGTGCACTGCATTAAGTTATATTTTTTCCTTGCTGTTATTTTTTCTTTTCTGATTTGACTATCTTTTGCTCATTCTATGGGAAAATTCCAACCCCCCATTTTAAACTGATTATACAAGGTTGAAAGTGCTTCTAACTACTTTAAAGTACTTTAAATGAGTACAGGACCAGTTAGTTTTGGGCCTAGACATGATTATCTGTGCACATTGGATTGGAATTAAAAAAAAAACAAAACTGGAAATGTAAGTGCCAGTTAAGACTATTATGGTAATCACAAAAAAGGAGATGGGGTCCAACATGGTGGCAGGAAGGATGGAAAGAAAGGGGCAAAATCATTAAAGGACTTCACTAGCCATAAGAAAGGGAGGAGCCAGCTTAAGCTCTTCAATGGTTTCCAGTTACTTTTAGGAAAAAAAACAAAAATCTTAATAAAACTTATTAAAAATATACATGTACATCTGGCCTCTGTCTACCTCTACAGCTTCCTCTTATTCCACTCATCCCCTCTGTTCATGTCTTTGCTGTTTATACTCTAGCCACATAGGTATTCTTTCAGATCCTTGAATATTGAGGACCTGAAATTGAGGACCTTGAATATTGCCTAAGATTCTTGTCATGCTGCTTGCTCCCCTTGCCTGAAACACTCTTTCCCTTTCTTTACTTGGTTCACTCCTACTTAGCTTTCAAATCTCAACTCAATTCTCACTTCCTCTGGGAAGTCTTCCCTGATCCTCCAAATTTGGCCAATCCCTTCGTTATGTTTTCATAACTCATCTCTTAGCTTCTACAACCTTATTCTATTTCTGATCCTCTTTCCACTTCTCTACTTCAGTTTTCTTTACCAAATCCTTTCACCTCCTACCCCCACTCACATCTTAACAAAACATAGAACCTTTGCTCCCAAAACAAGAGAGAATTTGGTTTTTATTTCTTCTCACTGACAAAATCTGTTTATTAACCCCAACCAGCTTCAAGTCACCATGGTTTCTACATCTGCATTAATTATCCTTACGGTATTTCTCAGGTCTTAGTTCTACTTCTCCATCTCCAATTAGAAAATAAATTCAGAGAACATTAGCTTGTTCTCAATTTTGTAACCACTAAAGGCAATCAATGTAGAATTACACATAAAATGAATAGAATTCAATACCCATTTCTGACTCACCAAAAAATGACTGAGATCATCCTAAGCAGATCCCCAGGAAGATACTTTGTTCCAAATTAGAAACTATATTAAACATAATTAGAAAAATAAGAACTTTGTGTGATCTTTTCATATATACATTTGAAGTTGTAATAAAGTATCCTGGCAGTTAATTTATGCCCAGATGACTAACGATATTCAAGCTAAAAATGTTAAAGTTCTATAAAACAAATCTAAATTCCTCCTGATTTTTAAAATTTGGAATCACAAAGCACAAAACTATAAATAACATCTATAAACACATAGCTCTAGGCTATTTTCTTGTAGACTATTTGCTTCAAACTTTAATATCTTCAAAAACTTAATAATAACTTACCAAATCCCAAAGTCCAACTTGCCCAGATTTGGCCCCAGCTGCCAACAAAGTTTTAGTATCTGATGGGTGGAAAGCCATGGAGCATACTGAACCTTTGGTAACTTTATAAACAGTATCTTCACGAATGACCATGCCACTTAAATTGGCTTTGTAGCTGAGAAAATTAAAAAGTTAAATTTTAAAAGTAAAACCAATTTTAATAGACAAAAAAGTAAAAATGACTCAAAAAAGAAAAATCACAATTAATAAATGTGGGAAAATATTCAAATTCCTGGCAACCAAAGAAATCAAATTAAATAATGGGATACTATTTTTCACTTATAAAAGCTGGTAGGCTGAAGGTAAACATATACCATATTTTTCTGTATATAAGACACCTCAATATATAAGATGACCCCTACTTTTGTAATCCAACTTTTAAGAAATCAATATCAACTGGTTATCCCATATAAAGACCCTCAATTTTTGGTCTAACAGTTTTAGACAAAAGTATCATCGGTAACATGGAAAAATGCAGTACAGGGGAGTTCCCTGGTGGTGTAGTGGCTTAAGGTTTCAGTGCTGGCACTGTCAACACTGTGGCCTGGGTTCAATTCCCAGCCAGGGAACTACCCACATACAAAAAAAAAAAAAAAAAAAAAAAAACCCAAAGAAACAACACAAAAGAAAAATGCAGTATATTCATATACAAGGACTGTCTGGAAAAAATCCAGCCATAACCACCTCCATTTTTCATGGTACTTTCCAGTTGGCCCTTGTATATTGCTAATGGAAGAATAAGTCCATATAAGATTTTCAGAAGAAAAAAAAGAGATTCTGGAAAATAATTCAACAATTGTACTACAAGCCACAAAAATGTCCATAATATTTGACTCATTATTCTCACTTCTGGAATTTATTCTAAGGAAATAATCTCCTATCATACACACACACTTCAACTAAAACATGCACACATAAAAACACACAAAACTAAATAGAAAACAACTCTGAATACCAAGGGAGTGAGAGGAGGTTAAGTAAATTCTACCTACTCAATGGGATATTATATAATTACTCAATAAATTTGAAGACTCTAGTAACATGATTACAATGTTAATGAAAAAGCAAATGCAAAATTATATATACCTTAGAACATAACAGAGTACAAATGTATGTGGATTCATTAATATATTAAATGTTGAATGAATATACACTTATGTGCCAGGCACTGGTCTGGTTATTCACACAAAACTCTTGTAATCATGAAGTATACACCCTAATGGTACTGTATATGGCACTATTTAAAAGGAAATATACAAAAATAACAGTTGTTAGGGGGGAAATATTATGGATAATTTTTTCACTTCATTTTCAAAGTTTCCTATAATGGTATATAGTCTTTATAATTTGAAGATCTTAGAAAATGTAAATCAAAGGCAAGGAATTTTAACTCACCTTTTAATGCTAGATAACTCCTTCTCAATGTTCTTACTACTTGTCTGAAACAATGGGAAAGACAAAAGTACTAAGTTAATATATGTACTGAAATTTCATTAACAGATGATTCGAAAAGTTAACACAAGCCCTCCCAAGTGATACCTTGCTCACTTCAGCCCAAGTCTGTAGAAATCCTTTAAATAGTTCACTGTTGTCATCTCCATTTTCAGGAGTCATTTCTAAAGGCCCAGGAGGTAACAAAGGCTGTTATAAAAAAGAAAAAGAAAAAAGTTGATTGTCACCCTGCCCTAGAATGTAAGCTTGAAGTTTTTCACCACTTAACTTTCATATAAACAGAAATGACTCATCATTAGCACTTCAAAAATAGGTGTTCAATGAATATATGCCATTTATCTTGTAAAGTAATAAAATGTATTACCTCATTTAATTCCCTCAACAATCCAGTGAATGAGATAGACATTGGAATAACACTTGGAGAAGTTAATGTGGCCAATAACTGGAGTTGCTGAGAATTAATACAGCTACTTCAATTTCGTTACTCAAGTTATTATTAACAGTGTTTTTTGAATCACAGGTTGTAACCCATGGGTCACAAAATCATGTTAATATGTCACAACCAAGTGTTAGGGGACCAGGTGAAAAAGGTGAAGGTATTAAGAAGTACAAATTGGTAGTTACAAATAGTCACAGGGATGTAAAGTACAGCATAGGCAATACAGTAAACAATATTATAACAACTATGTATAGTACTGGGGGGAATCACACTGTAAATTATATAAATGTCTAACCACTATACTGAAATACTGAATGTCAACTATAATTGGAAAATAACATGAAGGTTCCTCAAAAAACTAAGAATAGAGTTACCATATGACCTAGCAATCCTTCTTCTGGGTATCTACCCAAGAAATTTGAAAACCTCAGTCCACAAAGATATATGTACCTCAGTGTTCATCACAGCACTATGCATGGTGGCCAAGTCATGGAAACAGCCAAAGTATCCCCTGATAGACAACTGGATAAAGAAGTTGTGGTATATTTACACAATGGAATATTACTCAGCCCAAAGAAAAGAGGAACTAGGGCAATTTATGACATGAGTGGGCCCTTAAGATCACCATGCTAAGTGAAATAAGCCAGACAGAAAAAACCAAGAACTGTATGATTCCACTCACATGTGAAACATAAAATTGAAAACAACATAGAAACAAAAACTCATGGACACAGTCAATAGTTTAACAGTTACCTGAGGATAAGTGGGGAAGAAGCTGGGGGAGAAGGGACAGACACTCAAATATATGGTGATAGAGAACTGACTCTGGGTGGTGAACACATAACACAACACAGAGATGATGCATGGCACCTGAAACTATGTCATTTTTACTAACCAATGTCACACCAATACATTTAAAAATAACATTTTTTTAAAAAAAATACTGTATTGCATATTTGAAAGTTGCTAGGAAAGTAGATCTTAAAAGTTTTCATCACAAGAAAAAAAACTTTGTGACAAAAAATGTCCCAACCAGCAATGTTTTAGTGGATGAGAAAAATAATAGAACAGAAAATACAAAACTGTGTCACATGTAGTAAGGGTAAGTATCACTTAACAAGTTTTGTTTCCAGTGTGTGTGTGTGTGTGTGTGTGTGTGTTTGCTACAATGAGTTCAATGTAAATAAATTTTCTATCATGGGTGAAGGCTTCAAAAAAAATTGAAAAGTTCTCTTCTCATAGCACCTTAATTTGCAATTAGCTTCAAAAGCACCAGCCTAATTAGTACTATTTTATAATTTATCATTAAGTACTGAGATATAAAGTATTAAAAACAGCAAGTACCCTTAAATACAAAGCATAATTATAATCTTATTTAGACAATAAATGTGGTTAATAAGACTCTTTCCACTCATGTAAGGGATCTCCATCATTATTACCACACATTATTTATTAGTAGTAACATTAATAATTTCATTTATGGATTACTTACTAAGCCCTTAATACAATGTAAGGATCTTTATAGAAATGATTTCATTTAACCCTCACAACACCATGTTGATGTTTCTATTATTGTTGCCATTTAAAAAAATAGGGAAACCAGGAGTCAGGTTTAGTAATTAACCCACAATCCCACAGCAGGTAAGCCTGAAGAAATATAGAATCCAACCCAGTCTTAATGGCTTAGAAATCTTACTTATCACACCATACAACAGTTAAGAATTAATAAAGTACAAATTAAACACAATTTAATGACCTTTTGTTTTAAACACTTCAAAATTTTCAGTATTTTATTGAGTTAATATCTTGTATTTGACTCTTTCTTACATTTTCATCTGCTACTAATGTTGGCTGGGTTGGGATTGCTGGTAATGAAAACCCTGAAGGATCTACATTTAGTAATCGCATTGACCTTCTACATCCAGTCCCATTTTCTCTCTTCTTAGGCTTCTTTCTAAAAAAGTAGGGGGGGAAAAACTCATGTTATACCCATAAAACAGTTAATGTACTTATTATTATTAAGGAGATAACTTCTAGGAATTTATCTTATGAATACAATCACATATTGCAAAGATGCATGTATATGGTTACACTAATTTGACTTAAAAGTCTAGAAATATCATAAATGTTCATCAAGGGGAACTGAGGGGTATTAAATAAATTATGACATACACACCTAATAAAATAATTTGTAGCTATAAAAAAGAATAAAATTGACTGTGTGCTGATATGAAAAGAACTCATAAGAAGCAAAAACAAAGTCAGTAGATATTAAATATGCTTCTACTGGTGTGTTTACAAAAAGGTAACATATACACACATATTTGTGCATGCTGAGATTACTTGTAGAAGAATATACATGAAACTATTAAGAGTGGTATCTTCTAGGGAAAGGGCCTGGAGAACTAAGGTTTAAGATGGGAAAGAGGCTAAAATGTTTCATTAGATTCCCTTCCATATAGTTTACTTTTTAAAATCATATATATACAGAAGGTGCCAAAAAAATGTATATACATTTTAAGAAAGGAAAAACCTATATTAAAATTGTAATACTCAATATATACCAGTAACAAAAGATGCATACAAGTCACATTTGACTTCTGCAATCACAAGAAGTGCTCAAGTGGTTACGATCAGTGACCTAAGTACAGCAAACTACTACTTGAACAACACTGACCAAAGTGTCCACTTGTATTGCTGCACATACCGTTTCAATTTCTTCCTAAGTACTGCCAGTGTAGCCGGTTTTCTATGGTACATCCTATCCTTTAAGGTCCCCCACTGGTAGAAGCCAGGGGTGTTAAATCAGGAGAATGTGGGATAAACTCAAACAACGTTCTTAAATTTCAAAATACTGCTTCAAAATGGTCTTGAGCACCTCAAATGACAGCTGTGCTTCCGTCATTTTCTTTTGACTGTCTGCCTGTCACCTGGTGACCCTAGCATTCATTTGATTAATGTCATCTTTTGAGCGAACATCATTGCTACCATAATTCAATTCAACTTTGAAAAGTAATATATAGATAACATCTCTTAAATGTATATACATTTTTGGCACCCTCGGTGTATACCCTACTTTTTAAAATCAAATGTATACCCTACTTTTTTATGCACTGTTTCATTTTAAAAAAGTAGTTCAGAACTTCCAATTTCCAGTTCTACATGTAAGAAGCTTCAAAATCACCACTCCGTCTCATCAAATAAAAACCTGAACAGACTGAAAAATCAACTTTTCTAAAAACCTTGAGAGGGGCAAGGTCACAGTGTAAACCACTGACCCCAATATTAGAGACACATTTAGGCAAACACAAGAGTCATGGCTTATTGGGCCAGAGACTCAGGAATGGAAACTAGTGCCACTGTGGGACAACCTAAACTGTAATTGACCAACTGATGGAGGCTCTGTGGACAAGTCTAAGAGTTACAAACTTCAGATCAGTCCACAAAAACCTGTACATGGATATTTATAGCAGCATTGTTCATAACTGCCAAAACTGAGAAACAACCAAGAGGTCCTTCACTAGGTTAACAGATAAATTGTGGTACATCCAGAAAATGGAATATTATTCAGGACTAAAAAAAAATAAATGAGCTATCAAGCCATGAAAAGATATGGAGGAATCTTAAATACATATTAGTAAAAGAAAGAAGCCAATCTGAAAAGGCTACATACTGTATAACCCCAAGTACATGACATTCTAGAAAAGGCAAAACCATGGAGATAACAGAAAGATCAGTGATTGACAGGGGTGAAGGTAGTAAAGGGATGAACAGATAGAGCACAGAGGATTTGGGACAGGGGGAATGAAAACACTCTAAATTTTATAATTATGGATATATGTCATTATACATTTGTACAAACCCATGGAATGTACAAGGGTGAACCCTAAGCTAAGCTATGGACTTTGGGTGATTATGATGTATCAATGTAGTAGGTTCATCCCTGGTACAAATGTACCACTCTGGTGAGTGCTGTTGATAATTGAGGAGGCAATGCATGCATGGGGCAGGGGATATATGGGAAATCTCTGTACTTTCCTCTCAATTTGGCTATGAAACTGAAACTGCTCTAAAACAATTAAGTCTTTAAAGAAAAACTTCCAGGGGGACTCACCCCCATAATTGTGTAACATTTACATCCAGAAGCTCAGCCATGTCCTCACAGTAAATAGAGAAAAATCCCCTCATGCTTCCCACAGGGGTGGGCAGGGTGGGAGGAACCATTTTCAAATACACCAGACCACTCTGTTCTTAACAAGGCCTGTCTTCAGGAGAAACTAGCTAACTAGAGCCTAATCTGCTAAAGTATTATCAGAGCTTAACTGACCTAGAGGAAGGAAAATACTCAACTCCAGCCCACTCTTGTCATCATCTCCCATCTAAGCAGACAGGAAAAAAACTAAAACACTTGTGAAGTTCATAGTCCAGAGGCACATGCTCACTAAAAGACTAAGATCTAATTACAGAACTACAAAATGCTTCCCCTCTCCCCACACCTCACCACCAGATCACTAAAGGCCTATTTACAACAGTTCGTTTTTCCCAATACATCATCTCCAGCTATCAAGAAAAAATTACAAGGCACATTGAAAGGTGAAAAACAAAATTTGAAGAAACAACCAAACATGGCAGGAATGCTGGAATTGTCAGACCATGAATTTAAAACAACTATGATTAATATGTTAAGGGCTCTAATGGATAAAATAGACACCATGCAAGAACAGATGGGCAATGTAAGCAGAGAGATGGAAATCCTAAGAAAGAACCAAAATAAGTGCTAGAGATAAAAAACACTGTAATAGAAATGAAGAATGCCTTTGACAGACTTTATTAATACACCGGACATGGCTGAGGAAAGAATCTCTGAGCTTGAGGATATCTCAAAAGGAACTTCCAAAACTGAAAAGGAGAAAAAAGACTGAAAAAAAATAACCCAAACAGAACATTCTAGGTCTGTGGGATATCTACAAAAGGTGTAACAAATGCATAATGGGAATACCAGAAGTATAAGACAGACAGAAAAGAATAGAAGAAATACTTGAAACAATAACCGAGAATTTCCCCAAAATTAACATCAGATACCAAACCATAGATCCACGAAGCTCAGAGAGCATCAAGTGCAAAAAAAACTAAACCTGGACAATTCATTTCCAAACTACAGAAAATCAAAAATAAAGAAAAAATCCTGAAAGAATACAGAAAGAAAAAAGCACCTTACCTATAGAGAAACAAAAAATTACATCCATCTTCTCGCAAACCATGCAAGAGTAGAATAAAATATTTAAACTGATAAGAAAAAAATAAAACCCCACCCACCTAGAATTCTGTACCCTGTGAGTAAGTTATTACACTTGAACTTAGCCAAAAGGCCAAAAAGCGATAAATTATTAAGTCTTAAAGAAGAAAGTAGTTCATTAAAAAATATTAAGGGGAGTTCCCTGGTGGTGTAGTGGCTAAGGCTTCGGCACTGTCAATGCTGCAGCCTGGGCTCGATTCCCAACCAGGGAACTACTACCCAAATAACAAACAAAAACAAACAAAAACAAACATAAAATATATTAAGGAAAGAAAAGCCTCTGAAATAACTTCCAAAAATTCTCACACAAAAATCTCAACTACCATCCATATTAGGTCAAGAAAATTCTTAAAAACTATTATTTATTCAAAGTATACTATGTGCTAGAAACTATTTGAAGCATTTAATACCTTAATTAATCTTCAAAAAAAGCCTTACAATATGGAATAATGTGGGTTCTCAAATTATTAAAACTATGATTAATAGCTGAGATTCCTCCTAGAGAATCCCACTCCTAGAAAAACTCATACATAAGCACCAAGACTTAATGTTCAGAGAAGCACTCTTCATAATAATGAAAATCTCAAAACAACGTAATTGTCCACCAAGAGTAGAATAAACCATAGCACATTCATACAGCAGCAAAAATTAGTGAAATAAAGCTGTACACATCAATACGAGTGAATTTTAAAACAAAAAAATCTAATGATTAGCAAAAATAAGAAAATCCCAGAATATAAAAATGGTATTATATTGTATGTGAATATCAAAAACTGACAAAACTAAATACATTGCTTAAGATACATTCATAGATGGTAAAACTATAAATAAATGCAAGGAGTGATTATCACAAAATTCAGCATAATAGTTGTATCTGGAGGGAAGGCTATATATGGGCCTTCAAAGGCACTGTAATTTCTATTAACTTGAATGGCAGTTACACAGATGGGTGGGTGTTTGTATTACTACCACTTGTTCAACTCCACAAATATTTTGTATGTGCTCCTTTTATATGTACAATATATTTAATAATTTCTAAAAATGTAAACCCCTTTGGATTGGCATGATGTCAACTTTACAGAATAGGAAAGAGAAATTATATAAACTGTCCAGAGTTAATAACACAGCCATAAGTTGCTGAATCAAAACTTGAAATTGAGTTTTCCAAATTTCAAAAGCTAGGCTCATTCCTCTACATTATATAACTTCCACTCTACCACCTTGATACTAATACCTATATAGTTGTGTGCTGCATAATCATGTTTTAGTCAGTGACAAAGTGCATGTACCACAGTGGTCCCATAAAATTACAATGGAGCTGAAAAATTTCTATCACCTGTCTCAGCCTATTGATTGCTATCAGCTAGAAATGCCTTGGAGCACTCACCTGGGTCCCAGTGAGCTTCCCACAGACATCTCCCCTTTCCAAACCAATGTTACAACTGGACTGACCCCTATGGTTCTTATTATGATATAAGATGCCCTTTAGCAATAACCATTAGGCAATGTTGAAGAAACAAATTTATTCCTTACAGGTCCTGCCAAGAACAAGACACACCAGGGGGCCACACAGGATAGAGAGAGGGAGAGAGCATGGGACTGGGGTACTGCTTTTATTGGCGTCAAGAGTGGGGATCTAGGGTTTCCAGAGCTCACTCCTTATTGATGAATTTAAAACATAAGGGTGAGAATTTGAAGCACTGGGGAAAACAAAAATAAAAGAACAAGTAGCCCAAGTGGTTAGTTATCAAAGTAAACCAAAGATCTCTATGACAAAGGAGGCTCAGTGCAGGGAGATGACCTGGCTCTTTACCTAGGGCTGGTGATGACTTTATTCTAGATTGCTTTCCTTGAAGCCAGATGCCTCTTTGGAGTGGATGCCTAAGCAACCAATGCTTAAGTCAGACACTCGCATTACAAAAAGAAAAGTCAATTGTCAGGGCTTACACTACAATCACATGTTTGCAGTGGTGCTGGAGTAAACAAACCTACTGTGCTGCTAGTAGTATAAAAGTATATCACATACAATTACAGTAGTAGGCTACACCATCTAGGTTTGTGAAAGTGTACTCTATGATGTTAGCACAACAGAAAAATCACCTAATGGCCCATTTGGGAACAAATCATTAATCTCTGATAATAAGATATGCAAACATAAAGCTATTAATCAACTGGCAACAAAACCAGTGTTACTGTTTTGCAGGGTTAATGATGTTCTTCTTATAACATCATTTCACACTCACAGCTTTCTGGCCATGATTAAGTTTAACTTTTCTCAAGCTAATTTGACCTGTATTGAAATCAAACCATTAAGTAATGTTATATTTCATTAGCACTAGCACTAAACAAATGTTCTAATGATGCCAAGATTTTTAGTTTCTTCATGTATACATAAGCACTGCTGAAATGTAGTACATAGAACTTAAGCTAAGGAATTTTAAGAGTTCAAATCCTCAAGCTTCCACTTAGGAGCTATTTTGACCTTGAGCAAAATACTTTACCTCTTTGAGCCTGTTTTCTATCTCATAAAATGGATATATTATCTCCTACATTTAGTTGTTATCAAAATTAAAGGAATACGGGCAAAATTTTTAGGTCATTGCATTGTATTTCAGGGATATTCAATAAATGTTCATTTCCTTCCTTTATTCTAGGAATGGAAAAGAAAAAACAAATTGAGAAGCAAAAAGATAACCAGAAAAATAAAAAGTAGAAGAATCTTTAAGAATAATAGATTTCTAGGCAAGAATAAGAATAACTTTGTGGAAATAAAGATTTCCCTAAATTAGCAGCAATATTATTGAATAAAAACAAAATTCAATACTCAAGGTTCTATTTCTTCTATATTTCTCTGATGAAGATGAGAACTTTATACTTATTAAAAGATAGCATTCCTTCAGAAATCCTACAAGGATTAAGATTAAACTACAGAGTTTCTGATCTGCTATATATTTTACTATGCAAAATCATTTTTTTCAACTTATAAAACAACTCCCCAATATATCATGGTGCAGACATCGTAAACCAAATCTTTTACCTTTTGGATTCAGGAGGCTGTCTCTTCTTTATCATTTCACGGAGCCTTTCAGCTGACTGAAAAATACACAAAATGTATACACATAAAAATAATATAACTATATAGCTTCCCTTTTAGAATACTAAGTATCTACTAACATATCCATATAAACTAAGATCTGTATAGGAAATAAAGGTCCTTAAAATATGACACCTGCTCTTGGCAATAGACATGAGACAAATATATTATCAATAATAAAGGCAAGTATATAATAATATCTAAAGTGCTGACATTATGATACCTTGAACCAGGTTACTAATGCGTTTACATGATTAAGCATTAAATAGTTAATCAAATACACTATTACAAATTAAAAGATTAACTTTTACTAAGGCAATCCTACTTTGACATTTTCTGGAAAAGTTATAGGTTACATTTATATAAATCAAATCGTAATTTCTGTTAACTAAAATAAAAAATCAGAGATACCTTGTCCAAATTTCTGATGCATTTTCACTAATGACATACGAGGGCTGTCTGGAAAAAATCCATCCATAAATGTCTCTATTTTTCATATTACATGGCTAGATACTTTCCGGACAGTCCTTGTATATATAATTTAGCTACATAAAATTATATTAGTTCACCCTCCCTCCCCTCAGATGAAAACACAACACAGACATCTGGGAATCTGGTATTCAGAGAAATCAATTGATTATTTAATAAAGCCAAGAGTTTAATGTCTTTTGGGGGAAAACACACACCCTCCTAAACAGCTTATGCTCTCACACACTTAGAAGTTTTAGCCCCACTGTAAAGACACCAATGTAAAGCATATTTTTAGTTATAATGATTATAAAACATTAGCATGCATCTGGTCATTTACTCTAAAAGCTCCTTATACTACGTGTATTCCCATCTATTCTTAAAGTTTAAGATATTTTTAAAAAAGAAAAAGCGGAAGTTGCCTGGTGGCTAGGCTTCGGCGCTCTCACGGTGGCAGCTGGGGTTCAATTCCCAGCCAGGGAGCCAACCAAAAAAAAAAAAAAAAAAAAAAAAAAGAAAAAGAAAAAGAAAAAGCTTGTCCTCTCACCTGTTGAGCATATATCCTTCAACCCATCCCTCCCACTTCTCCTTTATCCTTTAAAGAAATCACTTGGAACATACCTTGTTTCTTTGAATCCAAAACAATCTTTCATAAAACATCATTACTGTATGTACCACCCAAAGGTGGGAGGGGAAAGCTGCCAGTTATACTTTTAAGATAACAATTTCAAAAAATATTAAAATGAAAAATGTCTTGGAAGCAATAAAATATGGTAACCTCTTTCTGTTAAGTGCCAAACTTGCTCCTCATTTTATCCTCCCTCATCTGACACTATGAAACCTGATACCACCAGTACTTTGTTGACCTGCTGGCAAAAGGAATGGCATCTTAGTTTTAATTAGAAACTCCACACAAACCTCAGACAACTGAAGAGAAGCAAAAAAGTCTGCATTTTCTGATATGTTCTTCAGTCTCTTCCTTTCATACGGTGATAATCCTGAAAAATCACCCTATGAAATAACACCAAAAAGATTGTTACTTCACAATCCACAGCAAAAGTACCTCACAAAACTAGGTGTTGAATTCTCTGCATGTATGAGAACTGTCTGGAAAGTATTCAGCCATGTAGTATGAAAAAGAGGCATTTATGGCTGGCCTTTTTCCAGACAGCCCTGTATAGCTTCCTTCAAATTACACCTACTCTATTCATTTCATGACATCTTACCAAACAGCACACAATCTTTGCTTTATTAGATATTGAGTAAAAGAGTTTGAATTTAGGATAATCACAAGATATCTGTATGGCTTCCCAATTAAATAGCAAGTGACCTTAGATAAGAAGTCAAGTAGTATAACCTAAAAGCAAATTATTTCCTACTGGCTGTTAATTGTACTATTACTCAAAGTTACCTTTTCATTAAACAAAGTAAGAATTCAGTAACAAAAATTTTAATTCATTGAAAGTGTTAAGGAAATTCGGAAAGAAGAACAAAAAAGAGATAAACACATGAGCAGAAAAGATAATGTAACTAGAGAAGCAATCTTGGAGGTTCAACATTCAACTAACAGTTGTGGGTAGTGGGGACAGAGAAAATGAAGAGAGAAAATTATTTGAGAAATAATACAAGAAAGTTTCTCAAAACTTAAAACATGAGTTTGCAGATTAAAAGGGCCCAATGAGTATGCACCACAATGAATAAAAAACACTGAAGCCTCAGAATATCATCACGAAATTTCATAACACCCAAGATAAATAAGAGAAGATCCTAGTTTGCAGAGGGAAAAAAGGGATCACAAAGAACCAAGAATCAGAATGGCACTAACTTTTCAATTTCAAGGGAAGCTAGAAGACAATGGAACAATGTTAAAAATTCTAAGAAAAAATTAAATTATTTTCAACATACAATTCTAAATCCAATTAGGCCATCAATCAAATGTAAAGCACAGACTTTTTCAGACATGCAAAATACCTCTCATATACCTTTTCTCGGGAAGTTACTATAATCTCTCACCAAAGTGAGAGAATAAGAAAGAGAAAGATAGCATCCAGCCCAGGGGAGAGAAAAGACCAAAGAAATTCAAAGGAAAATTATAAAAGGAAGGTCAAGAAAGAGTAAAACTGTCCAGAAAGAAGTAGAAAGATGGAGGGCCCCAGTAAATATTTCATGAAGAAAAATAAAGTAAAAATTAAAAAAAATACATATATGTGAAGCCATTAGAATTCTTTATACTGAAAGAAATTTTTACAACTCTGTTAAAGCTTGGCCTGTACATAATTAAGGATGTGAGAAAAAAAAAAAAGCAAGAGGGCAGGGGGGTACATATGTGTTAAAAGTATAAGTGAAACAAATGTTCATTTTCCATCATAAGTCAATAGATAACACAGTGAGAGGAGCTAAAAGGCTGAAAGGGCAATTTGTCTAGTGAGCTGCAATCTCAAAGAAAAGAAGTATGTGGATGAAAACCTATGGCTGTTTTCATTTGTTTCTGTGTATGTGTATGTGTACATATTAGGCTGACCAGACATACCATTTGAAACAGGACAGTACCATTGTTTTCTGTCCTGTTTATAACAGTACGTCTGGTCAGCCAAGTACATATGAAATTAATTCTGTGTCTGTACATGTATATATAGTACACATATGGAATTATACAACTTAATCATGTTTGTACATATATTACCTTGACCAAAATAAATTTTACACACATAAAACAGTGGCAGGAAAGGTGAAAGATTTTGTCACTGCCTTTAAAAATTGCTTCTCAGAGAAAAACATCACCACCATCATTATGAACTTCCTACAAATCTATTTCAAAATGCTGCATGCTGAGATCAAAGGAACAAATTTAAATGACTCTACTTACCACAGGAAAAAAGGAAATTTATTAAGAAAAGTTCATCAGTTTTTTAAGAGGTATGTGTAACTCAAACTATTCTCACGCATTACCCACCTCTCAAAAACTTGCAGCATGAAAGAAAAAGACCAAACAGTGCTTGCTTTAGCAGCACATACACTTAAAATTGGTATGATAGAGAAGATTAACATGACACCTATGCAAGGATGACATGCAAATTCCTGAAAGACCAAGCAAACATCAGAAACAAGTGGGCTATCAAAGAAACATAGAAATTTTTTTAAAAACACTCCACTATCTTCAGACACTTGAGAAGGTAGTATATCCATAAAACAAGAAAGATACGCTGTTTTAAAAAGCAAACAAGAAAAATAACGAATTAAAAATGTGCATGATGCCACAAATTTACAAACTGTATGAATCCATTTATATAACAAAATGACAAAACTGCAGAGATGGAAAGCAAAATAGTGGCTGCCAGGCAGGGGTTACAGATGGTGAAAAGGGATGGTGGTAAGTATAATTATAAAAGAGTAACAAACCTAAGGGAGAGGTTTGTGGAGATGGAATAGTTCTATGTGTTTGATTGTGGCGGTGGTGGTTACATGAAATCTACACACATAATAATAGAGAACTGTACACCCACCTTGTACCAATGTCAATTTCCTGTTTTTAATACTAAAACATAGTTATTTAAGTTATACCCATTGGGAAAAATTGGGTGAAGAGTACATGAGACATCTTTACTATTTCTGCAAACTGCTTTGAAACTATAACCACTTTGAAATAAAAGGTTTTTAAAAATATTCATTTCTCACAGCTAACATTATACTTGATAGTGAAAAATTGAGAGCGTTTACCCTCAGCTCAGGAAAAGACAAACGTATCTGCTATGGCCACTTGTATTCAATCATACTGGAGATTCTAGCCAGGACAACCAGGTAAAAAATAAAAGACATCCAGGAAAGGAAGAAATAAAACTATCTTTATTGCTGATGACATGATCTTATATAGAAAAAAATCCCAATGAATCCACACCAAAAAATATTAGAATAAACAATGTCAGCAAAGTTACAAGATATTATACAAATTCAATATACAAAATCAGTTGTATTTCTATACATTAGGAATGAACAATCAAAACCTAAGAAAATACCATTTATAACAGCATCAAAAAGAATAATATGCTTTGGACTAAATTTAACCAAAGAAGTGCAAGGCCTGCACACTGAAAACTACAAAATATTGAAGAAAATTAAAAAAGACATCCCAGAGTTGTAAAAATTTCTTTCAGTATGTAAATAGAAAGACATCCCATGCTCATGGATTGGTAAACATATTATTAAAATGACAATACTCTCCAATTTGATTTACAAATTCTTAGAAGGAAATAAAGGTATTAATCTTCACAACCCTAGATTAGGCAATGATTTTTAAAATATGACACAAAAGCATAAGCCACAAAATATAAAATTGATAAACTATACTTACAATTTAAAATTAAATTTAAAGCTTTTGTATGTCAAAGGACCTTATCAAGAAAGTAACAGACCACAGAATGGGAGAAAACATTTGCAAATGATATATCTAATAAGGGTCTAGTGTCGAGGACATATAAAGAACTCTAACAATTCAACAATAAAAAAAAAACAAACTTAATTTTTTAAATGGGCAAAGGATTTGAATAGACATTTTCCCAAAGTACAAATGGCCAATAAGCACACATGAAGATGCTCAATATCAGTAGACATTAGAAAAATACAAATCAAAACCACAATGAGATACTACTTCACATCCACTAGGATAACTACAATAAAGACAGACAACTGAAGATATTAGGTTACATGAAATAAGCCAGTCATAAAAAGACAAATACCATGATTCCCCTTAAATGAGGTACTTCAGTAATCAAATTCCTAGAGACAGAAAGTAGAATAGTAGTTGCCAGGGGCTAGCAGGATGTAGAGAATGGAATATAGAGTTTAGTTAATGGGTATAGAGTTTAGTTTCCCAAAGAGTTCTGGAGATTGGTTTCACAACAATATAAATGCACTTAACACTACTGAATTGTACACTTAAAAATGGTTAAGATGGTACATTTTACACTGTGTATCTTACCACAATTCAATTTTTTTAATTAAAAAAAAAGTAAGTATTGGTGAGGGTGTGGGGAAAGTGGACTCCTCATACATTGCCAATGGGTATGTATATCCATTCAAGGAAATATTATTCGAATGAAATAGCAATCAATACATGCTACAATATGAATGTACCTTGAAAACATTATGATTGTATGATTCCATTTATATCAAATGTCCAGAAAAGGCAAGCTACAGATAGAATATAAACTGTGGTTTTCAGGGCTGGGGTAGGAAAGAGGAAAGGATTGGTAGTGACAACTTATGGGTTCAGGGTGGCTTTTAGGAGTAATGAAAATATTCTGCAATTGGATAGTAGTGACAGTGCACAAATACACACACACACACCCTAAAAAACCACTAAATTGTATACTTTTAAGTAGTAAATTTTGTTATGTGAATTATATCTCAATTAAAAATAAATACAGGGAGTTCCCTGGTGGTGTAGTGGCTTAAGGCTTCAGAGCTGGCACTGTTAACACTGCAGCCTGGGTTCAATTTCCGGCCAGGGAACTACCCACCAATAAAAAAAATAAATAAAAATAAATAAAAAAAATACATCCTTGATGATAGAAACCAGATATTTGCAGTGTCAAAGTGCCTCTGAAATATTTAGTGATTACAAAGGAAAAAAAAACAGTTAAGTTTACACTGTAGAATCCTGGCAGACACCAGCTTAGCCAAGTGATTAAAGTCAACATCACCAATAAAATATTTCAACATCATGTACACCCTAATAAATGCACCAAGGAGGGTACATTAACATCTATGATATCTTTCCCCAAAATGCAAAGCCTTAATCAAATCATGAGAACGTGACAAACAAACCCAAATTGAGAGACATTATACAAAGTAACTGTCTAGTAGTCTTCAAAAGTGTGAAGGTCATGAAAGACAAGAACTGTCTCAGATTTGAGGAGACTATAGTCATGACAACCAAATCACTGTGTAATACTGGGCTGGGTACTGAAGCAGAAAAAGGACATTAGTGGAAAAACTGATGAAAACCTTATGAATTCTGTACTTCAATAAACAGTTTTATACCAAGGTTAATTTCTCAGTTTGATAAATGTTCTATGGTTATATATGATACTAACATAAGAGGAAGCTGGGTGAAAAAATATATAGAATGTCTCTAGTATTTTTGCAACTGTTCTGTAAGCCTAAAATTTGCTCAAAAATTTTTTAAAAATTAACTGTTAAGAAATGTTTTATGAAGTTAAAATACTTAAGAGAAGGGCTGGGAGAGAAAATTTAGTATGTTTCCCAGAAAACAATAATATTCTAGATTTATAGGCCCAGACTTGTCCATGATGTGACAAAATGCCTCCTTCATTTGGGAAGATTAATGAACTTGTATACTAAACACAGTTCCTAAAGCAGGGCATGACAAAGTCTTGCTCATTTTACCTCAAATAGATAATTAATGAAAGAGAAGAGAACAAGAGAATGAAATGTTCTGTAAGAGATGTGAGAACTTTCAGTTTGTCCTAAGAAAATGTATGCTGAGCATTAATGACTCTGCTTGAATATCTCCAAAATTCACTATCTCATATTCTAATTTCTGGCCCCAATTCCTTAAATCAAACTAAAATTTATTTTGTATTAGCCTCATATACTCAAAATCTTATTCTAGGGGTTTCCTGGTGGTGTAGTGGCTAGGTTTCAGTGCTCTCAACGCCACTGCCTGGGTTTGATTCCCAGCCAGCGAACCACCAAAAAAAAAAAAAAAAAAAAAAAAAAAAAAAAAAAAAAAAAAATCTTAGTCTAAGAAAGTGGTTCTCAACCTTCCTAATGCTGTGACCCTTTAATACAGTTCCTCATGTTGTGGTGACCCCCATAAAATTATTTTCATTGCTACTTCATAACTGTAATTTTGCTATGTTATGAATCGTAATGTAAATATCTGATTCGTGTTTTCCGATGGTCTTAGGCGACCCCTGTGAAAGGGTCGTTGGACAGCCAAAGGGGTCGCGACCCACAGGTTGAGAACCACTGGTCTAAGAGATAATCTAATCCAGTGGTTCTCAAAGTGCAGTCCAGGACCAACAGCATCAGTGTCTCTAAAGAAACCATGTTAGACATGTAAATTATATTTCTATACCCACTCCAAAACTTTTTTTTTTGGTTGGTTCCCTGGCTGGAAGTCGAACCCAGGCCGTGGCAGTGGAAGCGCTGAGGCCTGGCCACTACACCACCAGGAAATCCCCACAAAACTTCTAAATGAGAAACACTGGTGCTGAAGCTCTGTCGTGGAGTTTTAACAAGCCCTCCAGGTAATTCTAATACAGGCTTAAATTTGAGCACCATCAGTCTTATCCAATCCCCTTCGTGTAGAGATGATTTGCTTAAAAGTCCAAGGTTTCTTAGAAGCAGCCATGCCTAAAACCTATGCTTCCAACCCCCATTCCAATGTACTTAGGATTTACCCCACACTGTCCCAACATAGATCCTAGTTCTTTCTTCTGGAACAATAAAGTATAACTTGAATCCTATTTCATAACAACATCTCAATTATCCTATCTCCCTTTCCCTACCATCATTTTCTGTTCTCCTAGTTCCATCAACTTTTTGTCATGTGGTACAGTTTTATCTTACCTTGCACAAAATTTGTCCTAAGTACAACACTACTGGTAAGCAATAGAAGCCAAAAGAATCAGATCCTTTATCCTTAAACTGATTCTATTATTTTAAATAGTGTTTCTCATGTGTATTCTCTACTCTATCATGTCCCCTTTTTGTGTTTAAAAGAAATATTATTTAGCACATCAATGCAATCGAATAATGGTGATTTTCATACCCTGATATCAAGGGTCACTCAAATGCCATGTCTCATAGGGCAACTTCTTTTGGTACACTGTACGTAAACAGGTAAAGGTGAGCATGATGCCACAAAGTATGAGTAAACTAAAAAATAAAATGCAATGTACTGAAAAAAGGGAAGCATAGTTAAGTCAATTCTCTTCTTGACAAATCAAAACCAAGAGCAATATTAGACCAAGTAAATCATCTTTTAAACATTTAAAAAAGAAAATTTGAACTAAACATAAATAAGACAAAATAATTTGAGCTAGAAACCCTTGATAACCTTAGCTTATCAGAACTTCAACTTTTAAAGTAAGAAAAAAATTAAATAAGCAGTAATTAAATTCTTACCAGGCTTGATGTGGTATCTTCATCACTGTCTCCATCCTGACTGCTTTCCACATCAACACTGAGAATCACTGTATCAGAAGTGCTCTTCTGTTGTAGTTGGTTATTTTCTGGGTGAACATCTAAGGACGATTTCTGCAGAGTGGATTTGGCCTTGGGAGATGGGGTAGCTTCCATCTTTGAAGTTAAAATCCTTCTGCAAGTTTTCTTTATTTCAGTCTTCTTAAATTTCTTACATGCCACTTCACTGTTAGAATTCTTATTTAATAGGGATTTGGGGAGCTTAAGTTGGCCTGGCTTGTAATTACTGAGTGAAAAGGGGACAAGACACACCTTAGCTATTTTTTCTAAAACTGGAGTCTGCACTGGTTTCAGAGATACATAAGAGATGTTTTGGTTTTCTTTATATTCATTCACCTATTGAGAACAATAAAGGAAAAGAAAGTATTAGAATCCCAGGTCCTATACCTTTTCTTACAGATCTGTTTAAATAAATCGAATTTCTATTTCATAATGTCAATACAAATCCAAACTGATAGCCTGTAAAGGAAACTTCGTCCATCCAAAACCTAGATACCTAATTCATTAGCCTGAATGTAATTACTTATTATACAGGACACATTTCTTGCCCCTGTAAGTCCACGAGACCAGTAATAATAATAATTTGTAACCGAGGCGACTACCCTGTCAGCCTGAGTAACTGGAATTGTTCAAAGAATAGAAAGCTGACAGTAACTGCTGCAAAAGCAAATGCAGAGTCCCTGATCCCATCCTGCCATTATTTCTGGGGTTGACAAGAACCTTCCTCAACGCTGAAGGCCTAGATTTCATAGAGGAAAACCTGCTTCTCTTTTGAGGCAACACGGGCGGGGAAAGCCGGTGAAGCTGCGAGGCGCCCCCGGGGGAAGGAAATAGTTTCGGAGCGGGTAAGAGACTGGTAGAGGTCCTGGTGCCCTTCTACTTTCCGAGTAGTAAGTGCAGGGTGCCAGGTCCCAGTGCCTTCCTGGGTCTGTGCCCAGCAAACGCCTCACTACGACTGAGGCAGGAGCACACGCCGAAAGCCACACGCCGTCTCTCACCTTCATCTGGAGTTGCTGTCCGGAGCCGGCCTCCTCCTCGGCCGCCGCACACGACCCGGACATCTTTCCGCCTCTGCGCGCCTAGCGCCTTCCCGCCAATATTGGGCTGGAGGCGGGGTTGGGAGGAGCCGGGCGTGGCGGGGCCTCCCGCTGGGGCGGCCTGGGCGGTGCGAGCCGGCTCAGATCCCAGCTGGCCGCAGGGTGGCGGAACGCCGGCGAGGTACTGTAGTCTCTTAAAAAAGCAAACTTAACCGGCTTCACCCCAAACTCAAATTCCTTAAGGATGCGATGGGACAGAATGGGCATTTTTACCTGGGATCCTGGTGATTTTGATGCTGCTGGCGTCAGGATCTCGCTTTGAAAAACACTGGCGTTTCTGCTGAGGAAAAACCTTGCCTAAACAATGTGAACCTGGAAAAGATTTAAAATTCACTTAGATGCCCTACGGAATAGAGGAAATTGAAATCCATATGCAGCCTTTACTTCGCAGCCCCCCTAGTTCTTTATAACCCTACCACCAGTAAATTATGCCCTATGATTACGGCATTATCTTCTTCCTAGGAAGGGGAGCATTTTGATTTTTTGTCAAGAGCTGGTAAGTTTCAGTTGGTTTAAATTTCACCTAATCATCTGCTCACCATTTAACTAAGATCCTAATGATGACCTTACAAAGCCCAAAGGCTGGGAAAAAGTAGTGAATCAATTTTTCTATCACTAACATCAGATTTTTGTGCACTGGATTTCTAATAGACAGCCATATTAAAAACCTTTTTTTAAACTATTGTTCTGTTCTCTGGGTTGCCACGAGCCAAAACAATTACCTTCCCAAGAGATTTACTCCCTCTAGACAGCATCGTTTTGGAGCTGATAAATTAAAAATATAAAATTCTATCTACTCAATTTTAAGGTCCTTTTCTTTCTAGCCCAAAACTGCTGCCTTGGTTGGTTACTTGGGTCCTCCACTGTTACTTGCTCAAGACCTACCCAATTTCATTTCTCTCCCAATATAGGGCCAATTTTAGAACACAGGTGAATTTAAGAACTAGTCCTATTAACAGCACCTGCAAGGTCCTCCATGATCTAGAACTTTCACCACTCCTTGACTCAAAAATTACTGATAAAATCAAACTTTTCATGGTGTCTGATATATACCATGCTATTTCTGGACTTCAATACTTTGCTTAATGCTGTCCCTTCTCTCCCTACCACAGAAGTTATAAAATCCTTTCTACCAGTGAAATGTGTCCTGGTTTCCAATTATGTTCTTTACACAACCCAGCTATTAAGTTGCGATTGCTTCTCTTAGGATTCGATAAGCCCGTGAAGACTTTCTGAATAAAATTCAAGTTTCTTGAGGAAACCAACACTTTAAACAGTATTTCATACTCCATACAGAGCTTAGCACGGTAAACACAGCAAGTACTTAATACTTACGGACTTACAGACACTTTCCAGACTGAAATATGTTTTAATAGGCGGTCTCTAAAAACTTAAAAAACTGGGAAGCCTAAAAGCAGTGTTCAGATTTCAGGCACCGTCCCAGGCCTTGTTGATTTTTTTTTTTTTTTTTTTTTTTTTTTTTTTTTTTTTTTTGTCACTGGCCTAAATCACCACCACCTGCCATCGCGTCACTAAAATATACTGCACCACAGCCCACTCAGACTCATCAACTGAGCTAAATCAGGTGCTATTAGCAGGATTTCTATTTCAATTAAACTCTAATTCTGAGCCTTCAACAGTCTGGACTAACTACCCTTAACTCTTCAGTTTCTTACTCGTCACTGTCCATTTACCTCGACTTCAAACCAAGCTAACAAATGAAACCCTTAATTTGGATCTTCCTCGCCGCAGTCTTAACAGCAAAGACCAAAGGAAGCAATTTCCCGCCAGAAGCGGAGTCCAAAGACTGCGAGACTGAAGACGATAGGGCTGACTATGAACATGCGCAGTGTAGCCGTTCTAGCAGTAGGCGACAAGACGTCCTCCACAATCCCACAATCCTCTTGTAGCATATTTCCGGTTTTTCTAGCTCAGCTGTAAGCGCTGTTTCTATCCGTCACGCAGCTGCGTCCAGTGGCTTTAGGTGCAGAGGAGTTCAGTGTTTGTTGACGTTGTGCCTGTTCGCTGTTTGGAATCTGAAGTTTCGGGAGTACCACAGCTGTCATCAACATGTCGGTCCCAAGCGCACTCATGAAACAGCCGCCCATTCAGTCCACGGCCGGGGCCGTCCCGGTTCGCAATGAGAAAGGTACTTTTTCCAGTCAGATCTTCCCTCTTCCTTCTCTAGCATACTCCAGACCTCTCCCGGGCCGACCACCCTAACCCACAGACCCTTAAGCCCCTGCCCCCTATTTCCTCGACTTTCTCCATCAGACTCACACCCGATCGCGTTGCCTAGGGGGCGAAAAAAAACTTCCATCTCATCTTGTTCCTATAGGCTATCTGCCCTCACCTACAGCAAGCACCCCTTCCCTTGGTGTCCACCATTTCGTTAGATTAATACATAAATGCCTGCTATTTGCAAAGTACTGAGCGGGGTACAATCCCTCTTATCCGTGGCAGTCTGTTTATGCTGCTTTTATAACTCTATCATTATAATTATGTGTCTATTTCCCTCTACTGCATCATAAACTGATAGCCTCCTTGAGGCCGGAACCATGTCCTGTTAAACTTTTTATCCCTTTCAAGCAACGCTGTGATTGTATTTATTGAATTGAATACAGAGTTGTGTAAGACAGTGCCCCTAACTCTAAGGAACTCATATTCTAAGAGATGTGACATTCAAAAAGAGGTACATTCTTTTTTTTTATGATTGTTAAATTTATTGGGGCGACAATTTTTATTAGTAAAAATTACATAGGTCCCAGGTGTACAATTCTACAATACATCGTCTATTTGTTGTGTTATGTATTCATCACCCAGAGTCAGTTCTCTTTCCATCACCATATTATTTTGTGTCTGTGTCTCTTCCCCACCTCTCTCCTCCCCTTACCCTCACTTAACTACTAAATTATTGACTGTGTCCATGAGTTTTGTTTCTTTGTTGTTTTCAATTTTATGTTCCACATATGAGTGGAATCATGCAGTTCTTGGTGAAAAGAGGTACATTCTAAGTGTACAGTCTTTCACAAATGTAGTACTTGTTATATAGGTGATTAAAAACCAAGCGCTGTGGGAGGACAGAGAAAGAATAGTTTCTTCAGATTGGAGTAATCAAAAACAACTTCTTGAAGAAGGTGATGTTTAAGTTGATTCTTAAAGGATGGGTAGCATTCCAATTACTGCAGACTGAAGAAGGAACAAGTTATCTGGGGAGTCACAATAGTTAGAGGTTTATGGAAAGTAATATCAATTCTTTCTTTTTTGTTTTTTTAAATATGCTGTACCTACTTTTGTACATCACCACTATGGTGTCATAGTGTATTTTTACTGCCCTAAAAATTCTGTGTGCTCTGCCTGTTCATCCCTCTCCCACACCCAGCCCCTGGGAACTATTGATCTTTTTACCGTCTCCATAATTTAGCCCTTTCCGGAATGTCATGTATTTGGAATTATAAAATATGTAACCATTTTAGATTGGCTTTTTCTTCCCTTAGTAACATGCATTTAAGGTTTCTCTATGTCTTTTCATGACTTGACAGCTCTATTATTTTTATAAGTACTGAATAATACTCCACTGTCTCGATGTACCAAAGTTTATTCATTCACCTAGGGAAGAATATCTTGGTTGCTTCCATGTTTTGGCTTTCATAAATAAAGCTGCAATAAATATCAGTGTGCAGGTTTTTGTGTGGGCATAATTTTCACATCCTTTGGGTAAATTCCAAGGAATGTGACCGCTAAATTGTATGGTACGAGTATGCTTAGTTTTATAAGAAACTACCAAACTATCTTCCAAAGTAACTGTACCACTTTACATTCCCACCAGCAATGCATGAATAAGAGTTCCTATTGCTCCACATCCTCATCAGCATTTGGTGTTGTCAGAGCTCTGAATTTTGGCCGTTTTAATAGATGTGTAGTAGTATCTCTTTGTTGTTGTATTTCCCTGGTAACATATGCTGCAGCATCTTTTTAAGTGCTTATTAGCCATTTGTATGTCTTGTTTGGTGAGGCCTCTGTCAAGGTCTTTAGGCTCACCTTGTTCTTTAGAATTGCCTTGGTTCCTGTTCTTCCACATGATTTTAGAGTGAGCCAGGGGACAACTTTTAATGCAATTGCATTAAAATTACAGATCATTCATTTATTGATTAATTCAGGTGCAGTTGCCATCTTCTCACCCTTGAACATGATCTATTTCTTCATTTATTTAGATCTTTTATATCTTTCAATATAAAGTTATATATTTTTCCTCCTAAAGCCCTTGTACATCATTTTTTAAATTTATTCCTTGGTATGTTATAGATTAGTTGCTACTGTAAATGGTATTTTTAAACTATATCATCTAATTATATGTAGCTAATGTACAGGTACACTTATTTTTATCCAGCATTCTTCCTGAATCATTATATTTGGTTGCTTGTGTGTTCATTAGCTTGCATTTTCTACACAGATGATCACATAGTCTACAAATTATGGTGCTTTCTTCCTTTCCAATCCTTATCATTTATCTCTCTTTCTTTTCTTATTGCCCTAATTCGTACCATAGTAACATTTAGACTAGAACGAATGATATTGACAACTTAGGGATGCTCACTGTTTTTTAAGGAATGCCTCTCATGTTTTATTATTAAGTATTATTAATATGTTTGCTGTATCTATTTTTAAGATTATGCAACTTTAAATGTATAAACTTTAAATCTTGCATTACTTTTTCCCCCACTAATTTTGTAAAAGTAAGCCATCCTTCTAGTCCTAGGCTAAATCTTTCTAGGTCATGATGGCTTAGAGATTTTTTATTAGTTTTTACATTGCTGGAATAAATTTGATGTTATATTATTTAGTATTTTTCATTCTGTATTCATGAGTAAATCCACCTAAAGTTTTCTTTTGAACTCTCCAGTTTGCTTGTCAAGATTATATTCATCTTATGAAATGTGTTAGTTTTCACCCGCTTTCTAGTCACTGGAATTTTTGGTATTTGCAAGAGAGATTATTCATGCAGGTTTGATAGCACATACAAGGTCAGACAATTTTGCAAACTCATCCTAGAAAAAGTGCTACATACCTTGTTGCTGAATGTCACTATGGTCACCTTTGAAGTACTCCCCTGGGGAAACTATGCACTGATGTCAACGCCTAGTCCACATTTCAAAGCAATTTTAGAACTCTATCTGAAATGGCCATCAGAGTTATTGTCGTACCCCAAATCTGACCATTAAGTTTGTGAACTTGCCAAGGTTATGACAATCTACTGAGTTGTTTGTACAGTACTGCCAGTGTAAGTGCATGGTGGCAAGTTCGCAAACTTAATGGTCAGATTTGGGGTACGATGACAGCTGTGATGGCCATTCCAGAAAAAGAGTTCCAAAATTGCTTTGAAGGGTGGACTAGGCACTGGAGTTGGTGAATAACTTCCCAAGGGTAGTACTTTGAAGGTGAGCAGAGTGATAATCAGCAATGAGGTATCTAGCACTTTTTCTAGGATGAGTTTGAGAAATTAATTGTCCGACCTTGTATGCTAAAAGAAGGTAGAAGTAAAGATTAGAAAATTGAGTTATATGGTAATATAAAGGCTGCCATGGAAAATTCCCAAGGCACTAAAAGAATGTGCAACATTTTAATTTTATGTTCCCACTTTAGTGTGTGCCATACACTGTTACAAATAATTTGTTTAAGGATATGGTTGTGGTGGGATAGCATGAATTTGTGATGGACATAGTCTGCCTGTCTGGGGGGACTTTTTTCTGTTGCTTCACTGCCCACCTTCCTCCACTTCATTGTAGTCAGGCTAGGCCTCATTATCATCAGTGTTGATATTCACAAGAATGCCTTCCCATCCGTGACTTGACCTTTGTAGGAAAACACCATTAGATAAATAGACGGTTGGGTAGTGGCTCTCCTCTTCTCCTGCCTGAATGCTTATTTCCCAGGGACACAGGGCTCTACCTGCAAAGGCCAGGCATTGGAGAACATCAGGGAAAAGGCTACTGAAACATAATAAGCTATCTTTCCCCGAAGGTGAGATTTCGATGGAAAAAGTGAAGGTAAAACGTTATGTGTCGGGAAAGAGGCCAGACTATGCCCCTATGGAGTCCTCAGATGAGGAGGATGAAGAATTCCAGTTCATTAAGAAAGCCAAAGAGCAAGAAGCAGAGCCTGAGGAGCAGGAGGAGGACTCTTCCAGCGACCCTCGGCTGCGGCGGTTGCAGAACCGGATCAGTGAGGATGTGGAAGAGAGGTGATGCGGGGGGTTATGTTTCCCTGGACCTGAATCGCTGCAGGTTAACCAATGAAAGCAGGAACAGTAATATCAGCAAGTACTTGAATAGAGCTAACTGTGTCCTGTTCCAAGTACATGACATTTACTAATGCTTATAATCCACACAGTGACCTATGAGGTAGGGACTCCTATCTCCATGCTGCAAACAAGGAAGCTGCGGCACAAGGGCTGGAAAAGTAATATGGCCAAAGTTGTACAGCCAGTGAGTGGCCACCTGTAAACAGCAGCTTACCACTGGTCCAAAGACTCCAATGAACTCATTAAGGGAATAGAAAACACACACTATTGTTTGGTTTGTTAAGGGGAGTCTTTGTAGCACAAAGATGTTTTTTATAAAACCTGAGACATTGATTTTATCCACTCACTTATTGCAGGGCTGTCCAACCCTTTGACTTTCCTGGGCCAAACTGGAAGAAGAACTGTCTTGGGCCACACATAAAATACACTAACACTAATGATAGCTGATGAGCAGAAAAAAAAAGTCCATGCATAATTTTTGTAATGTTTTCAGAAAGTTTACAAATTTGTGTTGGGCCACATTCAAAGCCATCCTGGGTTGCATGTGGCCCGTGGGCCACAGGTTGGACAAGCTTGTTCTAAAGGA
The DNA here is from genome assembly GCA_004026885.1 of Lyroderma lyra. Classification (NCBI taxonomy): domain Eukaryota; kingdom Metazoa; phylum Chordata; class Mammalia; order Chiroptera; family Megadermatidae; genus Lyroderma; species Lyroderma lyra. Next base: position 18,700 of record PVJL010001593.1, on the reverse strand, counting down.
TGATAAGGGGAAATTACACTGATAAAGTAGGAAAACAGGCCTGATGAAAGGTCTCATATAGAAAAGGCAGACTCCCAACAGGGATTTTGTATGTTGTATATTAAGACATTACCTTACAGAGTAGGCTAGAGGTCCCAAACCTTCACAGTCCATATTGTCTTAGAAATGTTTTCATAGAACCCCTGGGCCCAGACAGTTCTGTTTGTTTTATTAAGTAGCTAAATCCAAAACTTTAATAAATATTTATGTCCTAACAATTTAGCCATTTGAGAAATGTAATACACATAAAAGAAAAGATCATTTTTACTTCATTCTTACAGAACCACATAGTTAACGAGTGGGATTTATGTGCCTCTTGGACACTGACAACTTCTTAAATCTTGGAATCAGGGAGTTCCCTGATGGTGTAGTGGCTTAAGGCTTCTGCGCTGGCGCTGTCAGCGCTGCGGCCTGGGTTCGATTCCCAGCCAGGGAGCTACCCACATACCAAAAAAAAAAAAAAAGCAAAAAAAAAAAAATCTTGGAATCAGATTGGCACTATCACTTTCATTTCTGTTCCATATTGATTTTTATGCGATAGTTTTTATCACAGCAGCAACCCCAAAAACCTAGTTTCACAAAGATAAGATGCCCTTGAAAAGAAACAGTGTGATCTGATGTTGAAACTGTGAACTGCCTTGAGCTGTAAAATACAGGGTCCAGCAGAAGTAACACCCTTTTTTACGAGCTTGTAATCTATACCAAATCTTTTATTACAAAATCATAAGCATGTAATTCTATAACATAACAATATCTTAAGTATAATACTTTAAAAAGGGCATTACTTCTACCAGACCCTGCATGTCCCAGTGACCCACATAAGTTTGTTGCAGTGTCCCAGGATGTCTCAGCATACATTTAATGTTTTAGGTCCAGATTGAAAATTTGCTCTGACACTTTGAGTTAGTTTCTTTAATCTACACCTCAGTTTGCCCATCTCAAGACTTCGGTATTAATAAAAGCAAACAGTGTCCCGATGCCCTATGACTAAGGAAATGTGATTGATGCCCTTTCTTTTTTCTGACATTGCTGTTACACTTGGAGATACTGTTTTTCAGATTGGCTCGACATCGAAAAATAGTAGAACCTGAAGTGGTAGGAGAAAGTGACTCAGAAGTAGAAGGAGATGCTTGGCGGATGGAACGAGAAGATAGCAGTGAAGAAGAGGAGGAAGAAATTGATGATGAGGTATAGTAAAGGAAAATGTGAAGTTCTTTTTGGGTACAAGAAAAAGTTGGATACTGTGCTACTTTATGGAGCCCCTAAAGGCCGAAATTGCTGCTTTTGGCAGAACTCTGATCCAGAGTTCTCTGTTAGGGATAAGATTGAAAATAGAATAGTGTATTTACTTAAATCAGAATTTGCTGAGCTTGATGGGGGAAAAATGAAAAGGTATCTTAAGAGCACAGGCCATTTGGCTGACTGGCTTGAACATATGACTTGATAGGAAATAGAGCGGCGCCGAGGCATGATGCGTCAACGAGCACAGGAGAGAAAAAATGAAGAGATGGAAGTGATGGAGGTGGAAGATGAGGGACGTTCTGGGGAGGAGTCAGAATCAGAGTCTGAGTATGAAGAATACACAGACAGTGAAGATGAGATGGAGCCTCGCCTTAAGCCAGTCTTCATTCGAAAGTAAGTATTTCACAAACCAGACCTGAATCCACAGTTATTACTTTCCAGGTCTGAACATAGAAGCCTCTTTTCTATCTCATTATCTTCTGAAATGTAAACACTAAGTGCAAGTCTTCTGCCCAGTGTCATACCTCTGCATGGTATTTGCTAAGGAATATCTTAGTGTTAGCAGAGAGCCTGAGTTTATTTTCACATCTCCTTTTCCAGTTAAAGAGCACATACCTGCCCAAGGTCTTATATTATGTTAAGTACAAAATTAAGCTTGAAGAGCCAATTCCTATTCCTTTGCTAATCACTAGCAATCCTGCTATTTACAGTCTTGCTGGTTCCTTGCTGTTCAGGCAGTTCTCAAAGATGAATGGAATTTTGATGCTCTAAACACCTGGATGACTCCCATTTTTGGCTCTTTGCAAATAATAAAGCCACAGATTGTTTGGCTTTGTCTGATTAGATGGGACTTCATTTAGAATAACAGAGAGCTCCACTCTAAAAGCTTTGGGCAATTAACAGGACCTCTTTACTGCAGGAAGGACCGAGTAACAGTTCAAGAACGGGAGGCTGAAGCCTTGAAACAAAAGGAGCTGGAGCAGGAGGCAAAACGCATGGCTGAGGAGAGGCGCAAGTACACACTCAAGGTACTGGGAGAGGCCGTGAGGATTGAGCGTAACCAGTAGTGTAGTTAGATTTGTCTTCTGAGAATAAGGAAGTCCAACAATTGAATTGTTCTGTCTATCCAGATTGTAGAAGAGGAGACTAAGAAAGAGCTGGAGGAAAATAAGCGGTCCCTGGCTGCACTGGATGCACTCAATACTGATGATGAAAATGACGAAGAAGAATATGAGGCATGGAAAGTTCGGGAGCTAAAGAGAATCAAGAGAGACAGAGAAGATCGTGAAGCGTGAGTAGTAGGATGGTCCTAGCGTTTAATACTGTCAATGGGACAGGCTCCTAGTAGGGTAGCTGTGAGGCTCAGCACCTACTATGAGTTCCATTCTACCTTTCTGTTGGGTCCCTGCAACCGGGTGAGTTTCTCGTAATTGGAATGTGGCTGTTAAAATAAAATCAGGGAGAAGAAACACACTTTTTATCAGTGTTTCTCCATGATAAGAGTTTCTTCAGCTCATAGACACGCACAAATTACTCACTGTTACCAATCATCTATTGTTGCATAACAGCCTAACCCAAAATTAAGGGACTTAAAACAATTATTTTCATAATTTTGGAGGTTAGCCAAACAGTACCTCAGCTGGTTTCACCTTGGGCTCTCTTATGCAGTTGCATCCAGCTGGAGGACTAACTAGGCTAGAAAGTTTAAAATAACTTCACTCACATGTTTGATAATTGGTGCTGACTGGCAGCTAGGATGCCTCACTTCTTTAGTAAGCTAGACTGACTTTCTTACATAACAGCTCTTAGGGCAACATTCCAAGAGGGCAAAGGTGGGAGCTGGCAAGATCTTTTGAGGCTCACATGTCATTTCTGCATACTATGAGAGGAAGAATTATAACATTTAAATAATCTACCGTACTCACTATGTTAAATGTTAGAGCAGAATTATTTCTGAGCTACATCACTCACCCTGACAATTACTAGGAATGAAAGAGTAATCCCACATTACAAAGGAAAACCATCAATAGAAAACTCTTCTTAGCCTGTTGTTTCTTAGGTTTTTATCCCTGGCTTCACAGAATCCATGTGCCCTTTAAAATTATAAGCAAAATTATGTGTATATTTACATCTTTCTGGAGAAAGGGGATCTGTGACAACCCCCCCAAAAAAGGTTAAAGTGATTGCAGTCTAATTAATGATGGTAATCCTTGTTTTGTGACATGTAAACACATATGAGGGCTGTCTGGAACGTATCCAGCCATGTAATATGAAAAATAGAGGCATTTATGGCTGGATATGTTCCAGACAGCCCTCATATATGATTATGAAAGCAATACAGTAAAGTCTTACACAGTTATTTTAAATTCTGATTTTTTTTTTTTTAAGCTAAGAGACTTTTTATGGAAGGGAGATTAATAATGTTGCAAATTCAAGCAGTAATAGTATGTCTAAACCTCAAAAAACTCTAGAATCGGGGTTCCCTGGTGGTGTAGTGGCTAGGCTTTGGTGCTCTCAACGCCGTGGCCGGGGTTCGATTCCCAGCCAGGGAATCACCACCACCACCACCCCACCCCCCCCAAAAAATATAGAATCAACTTTCAATACCTGGTTGAAATGAAAACCACATCACCTTTTTATTTATTGAGATTTTGATCTTTATTTCTAACAGGCAATGACTAGAATTTTAAAAGGTGAATAATGCTTGAAAGGAAATGAAACTGTATTTTGATAAATAGGCTCTTTCTGAAACTGGAATGATACTAATAGCTTTGTTCTCTGGACAGGCTTGAGAAGGAGAAAGCAGAAATTGAACGCATGCGAAACCTGACTGAGGAAGAGAGGCGAGCTGAGCTTCGAGCAAATGGCAAAGTCATTACTAACAAAGCTGTTAAGGGCAAATACAAGTTCTTACAGAAATATTACCACCGAGGTGCCTTCTTCATGGTAAGAAGTGAAAAGGGAAAGGGAAAATTGGGCAGTAGGAATAACACTTGGAATTCTTTCTTCCCCCTAAGAATAAACTGGTGCTGGGAAGTTACTTCCACCTGCCAGTGGTCAACTTTCTCATTTGCTTTTTTGCCTCTGACAAATATAAACCCAAAAGAGAAAAGTATTGGTAATTGATTTTAGAAGTAGCAGCAACTCTTTTTTTGGCCCCAGGTCCCAGAAGGAGGAAATGATGTAATATAAGAATTGAGGGACTGAAATGGAAAGATAGTGATCTACATAGATGCTACGTAGACCCCCAAAGTCACTTACATATCATTATTCATAGCTGAGAGAGAAATTTTGGTTGTGCGAAAATCAAGCTCTACGGTAGCTTCACATGAACTCATATTTAGATAGCAGTTTTAATTCACTTCATTCTGAACTGACAGAAGGTGACAAAGCCTAACAAAAAAAGTGGTTAACTATCTAAATGTCATTTTATTTTTCATACAAAGACCAATGTCAAAATAGTCTATTAATCCTATATAAAGTGATGAGAATTTTTCCAAATTTTTTGGATTGGCACCAGTGATAATTCCTTAATAGAGATAGCAGGAAAGGGAATGGGAATATTGATTGCATTTATTACTCTAATAGTATGTTTGTTAAATTATTTCCTAGTGTTAAAGGAGTTTGTGTCAAAGCCTAGACAAGCTTTTTCACATGTCATGTATCAGACCCTAAGTATCCCCACTGCAGCTAAATACCTGTCTTTCACTGCAGATACTGGTTTAAAAACAAAACAAAATTTCAGTGGAGCATTTCTTACTTTTTTTTTTGGTTGGTTCCAAGTGGGGATCGAATCCAGGCCGCGGTGGTGAGAGCGCTGAAGCCTAGCCACTACCCCACCAGGGAACCCCAGTGGAGGGTTTCTTACTCCTCTTCAAAATCATTTTCAGTCTGTTTGCTTACTTACATAGCTTCTCAGCCCATATAGGTTTCTAGATTGGAATTGGTGGAGATTATGAATTATTTCTTGTACTGCTTCAAAGTCATAAAGTATTATTGCTTAAACATTTCAGCAGCTTCAGTAATCAAGCTTCTTAGAGAAGTAGTGCAGTGCTAAGATACATAAGGTTTATGTGAAAGTCTTTTATACTGAGTCTTCTCATTCTAGACAAGAGGAGTGAAGCTGAAATGGCTTGAGATTAAATGAAGGACTCTTAGACTCTTAACAGGAAAAAAGTGATCCCAGAAATTTTCCTGCCTTTAAACTGGTCTTTCTATAGCTGAAAAGAAAAGAATACTCCAGAAGTATGGTTAAAGGACTCAGCTCTTCATGAAGCTTTCCTTAACCAAGATACTGTAGCACTATTTAATTCCTTCAGCATATATATTTATAATCTGCATCTTATTATAGTCTTTCAAATGGTTGATTTGAAACTATTCTCTGTAGTTATTTTATCTAATTAAATAACCTTGTGAGTTTTTAATGTGTAAAGGGCACTACTGTTTGGCATTGCTAGAGGATATATAATGCTTACCCTCGGAAGACTTTAACAAAGGAAAGCAAAAAGTACTACGGGGCTTCTGAAGAGGGAGATGCTTTATTTATTTAGTAGAGAAGATTGAAAAGGATGATATAAAGGAAGTGACATTTAATGTAGAGACTTTCTAACATTCAACAGTAGGAAGACATTCCAGATGAAGGGACCAGGAGTGGAGGCAGAAAATATCATCTGTAAATGGAAGTGGCAAAGAGAGGTAGATGAAGGCTATACAGTATTTGTCCTTGACTACTACAGAGGAGTTGTCTTATTTAATAGAGAACCACTGAAGGTTTTTGAGCAAGGTAGAGATATAAGAGTTGTATTTTAGACATTAATCCATTGGTAGCGTATAAAATTGATTGCAGGGAAAAACTAATAATCCAGGTGATAAGAATTTATAAGAAGTGGCAACTGGATGTGCAAAAAGATTACTCAAATTTTAAATCTAGGTAATTCAGAAAATGTTGGTTCTATTAACAAAAAGTTCAGTCAGGAAGAGACTGATTTGGGAAGGTTGGGGAAATGATTTTCACTTTAGATGTGAGTTTGAAATCTCAAAAGAATATCCAAGCTAAGATATATAATGAGCAGTAGAAAATTCAGCATCAGAAATTTCAAAGGCCTGTAACACAGTTAAAGTGATGAGTGAGTGAACATATTGAATGCAGACAGAAAACAGCTAACCTTCAGGAAATGTCTACTTAAGAAGAAAAAAAGACAATACAAAGGGAAAAATGAGTATTATCTTAGTAAATGTAAGCTCTTGAAGGAAAGGTTCATTACCCTCTGCTTTCTTTTTATCCTTTGTCTTAGTTTAATAAATTTATGGTTTTGAATATATGAGAAATAAAACCACAAGATTTATAAAACTCTTTCTACAGGATGAGGATGAAGAAGTATACAAGAGAGATTTCAGTGCACCTACCCTGGAGGATCATTTCAACAAAACCATTCTTCCCAAAGTCATGCAGGTATGGAATACCTTAACGTGGAAGAAAAGTTATGTATTAAGGGCTGGTACATAGTAAGTTTGGTAGTATATAACTCATCATCTGTCCTTCTCAGGTCAAGAACTTTGGGCGTTCTGGTCGTACCAAATACACCCACCTTGTGGATCAAGACACCACCTCCTTTGATTCAGCATGGGGCCAAGAGAGTGCCCAGAACACAAAGTTCTTTAAACAAAAGGCAGCAGGGGTACGAGATGTATTTGAACGGCCGTCTGCCAAGAAACGGAAAACTACTTAAATTTCAACTTATTCTTCCAGCTGTGGAACACAAGAGGAAATTTCGTCTGGTCTTTGATTTGCTTTTACTATTATTTACTTGGCCCCTGTGTCTAGCCTATTGGACCTACTGCATACTTGTGACACTGGGCAACCCAGTCTTTGAAGGTGCTTTGTGAGGTTTGGACTCATGCTGAGAAACTCATAGTAAAGCACTATCCAGGTAGGATTAAAGGCTCTCCACGAAAAACTATCTCTGAGAAATCTTAGGTTTCGTCAATGCGCTGGCTTCCCAAATTCACTTGGGCAACAGTCCCGAGTTTCTTTTTCCAGCCCCTTAGCTTGGGTTAGAAATATGGACATGTAAGTGGACATCTTACTTCTGCCTTATAGGAAATCTAAGTTCATTGAAACCTATTTCACATTTTTTTTTGGTCTGGAGTCAATTTTTCTAGGTAAATATACTTTTTGATCCATTTGTATGTGTCAATAAATAAAAGAATCACACATCAAGAGACTTTAGCATGGTACTGGAAATAAAAACATCCATGCTGACAAGTATTGACCTATGAACTAAGTCAGTAGGGAATTGTCTGGCAAATTCTTTTGACATTTTGATCCTCCCCTTTCGTCTCAAAACAAACTCAGACGCTACACAGGCTGTATTCTTCTGGCACACAAATTTATTCCATGAGCAAATACCTGTGTGGTTGTCCTTGCTTTCTAAACTGTAGCTATAAATATATATATATATATATATATATATATATATATATATATATATATATAAAAAACAAAAGTTGACCCATGAAATGGTGACTCTCAAGTACCTACATCTTTGCCCAGCTCATGTATCAAGGAGGGCACACTGCTCTCTTGAGTTGTGATGTAGTGACATCATGCTAGAGTTCAATTCATGATTTTCCCATTTAATATTTACTATTTACTACATGACCACCGTGCACATCGCAGAGCACAAGGAGTCCTCGAGATTGTAAGAAATGACATTTAACCAGCAGGAAGATGAGCACTTCTCAACAAAAATGAAAAAGGCCAAAGTTTTTTCACATCCCTTAAATGTCCCACTGGGAAAATCATAAATCCTTCTAAGTTCCAGAATAAAAATACAAGAGGAAATAATTACTGTGAGGTAACAAAGATTATAAATCAGTTGTGTGTGCCAGAGGGGGATATAATCCCAAGTTATCCTATAGCCAAAATGAGAATAAGCTTGAAATTCTTTTGGGAAAGTGTTTATAGCTGCCATTTGAGTGTCTAAGATATGTACTAAGCTAAGCTTTTAACATTCACCAGCTCATCAATCCTTATAACCTATGAGGTATGTTATCATTTTACAGTTGAGGAAACAGAAGCTCAGCAAGGGTCAAAGCTGATCAACTTTTGAAGTAAAATTTATCTTCTCTCCAGGATAGAAAATGGAATGTAAGGCATCAGTGTTGTGGTTCAGAATTTAAATATTGAAATCAATTTCATAAATCAAAACCTTTCAGATTAAATCAGTAGACCTAAACTTTGCTATCTTCTATTGTTCTTACCATGTTCTCACCTCAGGTATCTAATTTTAACTCAGAATGGTTTATGAACTGGATTGGTGACTCACCTAAATACAGTGGCTCCTAGGCAGGTACTGGCCTTTAAGCTATTTTATGTTACCCTAGAAACATGCTATGGGGTACAGTAACTTTGCTGAGACTACAAATGTACCTTGAATCCTGCTATATGAGAGTCTGATAAATGACCCTAGCCTGCCACCTAGCATCTGCATCTAAACATGAGATACTCTTCTACACTCATCCTACACATAGGTTCATTAAAGGCTGGGGGCTGAGGGAGGGGGTCACTTAAATTCAGTTATACTCCATGTAAATTTCCGACAATAAAATAAAATACAACATACATTGCATTTGATCCAAGATGATAAACTGCCGACAACAACAAAAAAGGCATCTTTATTGGATCTGAGAAAGCACAAATCAGTTTGTTAGGGCAATAAGAGCCTCTACCACGTTGCCCATGTGTTCCCTCAAGCTCCGCTCTGCTGCTGCTCGTGAGATCTCCATCTCTGTCATCTGCAGGAAAAGGATCAATGGTGTTACATCAGTCTTCTCCTCAGCATTATGTGCCACTAAAACATGCTGACTCTACTTGTTTCAGTAAACAACCCAAATTAAGCCAAGTAATCTCCCCTGCCCAAACACTAGTTATGCATAACTACTCACTATCAGCTCCAGATCTTCCTTCTTGATGGTGACTTTTGCCAATTCCTTCTCCCTACAAATATTCATGTACATTAGTCCTTATTCTTTACCTCCACCGTAAACTCCCAGGAAGGCTCATTCCCAGTTGTGCCTTACAAGTAAACGACTCATAATTAAACACTGTTGAGTGAAAATACAAAATGACTCCCACCCTCTCAAGTAACATTCCCATCCTTTCCCTTGGAGTCTTTACAGCAGGGAGTGGATGTTGCCAGGAGGCCTTTCCTTTTACCAACAAAAAAAGTTGTAAACCTTAGATCTGCGGGAATTGGTGACAGAGGTGAAAAACAGTACAAGGTACAAAAGCTTAATGATGGCTTTTATTTGTGGGTGAAACAGTCTAGTAGGGCTGGCTGCGTTAAGACTTACCGCTCCTGTTTAGCTTTCTGTTCCCGGGAACGTCTGTCTCCAATAACAGACATGGCCTATGGGCAAGAAAAACCTAGTTACTGCTCTACTACTCAAAATACCCAATAATCTAGAAAGCTATTAACAAGTGGGACAGGTGTGTGTATTCACGTTGACGAGTGTATCAGGGCCTGTTCAATTCTAGGCTCCTGAAGCCCACTTGAAAAACAATCTCCAGCAAGCTCCTTTTCTCAAGCTTCAGTGATGGTTCGGTTTCCCTCTTGCTTTCTCCCGCCAACGGGATCGGGACCCCGTCCTGTGGCGGGGCTTACAATTACTGCCGCGGTGCCCCCTTTGCTCTCAGCCCGACCAGACACACTCACGGCTAAATTACCGTCTCCAGATTGGAACTCTGGATCTCCTTCTCCTCTGCATAGTCGGTAACTCTCTCCAAGTCCGCCGCACCACTGTCATGCTTCCGTGGCTTCTCGGGAGGCCGCTCCGGACCGCTGGTCTCGGTCTCCAACTCCAGCTCCACATCCCCCTCAGTCGCCATATTGATCCCAGCGCGCCGCAAAAGGCCCCGCCCCCACGCGACTTCCGGCAATGTCCCGTAACTTCCGCCCGGAGGCGGGACTGGCCCCTGGGCCACACCTTCATTAATACTCCGGTTCTAGAAGCTTCAACGAGCAAGGCAGTTCGCCTGTCACACTTCCTTTCGGATAGTACCGTGTTTTCTGCAAAACCCTCTCCCAGACCTAGCCTGTCACCAGCCGACATCCTTTACCTAGATCCCTCCCACCACACACACACTCTCTCTCCCTCCCTCTCCCCACTCCCCTCCCCCTCCCCCACCAAGGAATTCTGTTCAACCTGAATGATGTATAATCCTAAACCAATTAAGAATGCTAATCCACAGGAGGCCACATATGCAAACTGCTGCCTAACCAGGGGAGAACAGCCTGGGTAAAAAATAGTTTCACAAGGAAATTTGCATTTACCACATCCTGGAGGTCGGTGTTTTCCTGATGTCCCTCCTAATTCTTCCTTAGATTGGGTGACCAGCCTCAGCACAACGACAGTCCAAGGGGCTAAGGACAAGAGAGCTGCTACTTTCTCATCTACCTTCCATCTGGTGGACCTGGGCCTAATTCCTTGGACAAGTATGGTAGGTGCAAAGGCCGCGGCAGATCGCAGCACCTCCTTTCACCTGGCACAACAATGCAGTGGAGTCAGCAGTGTCATAGTGAATCCTCCCTTCTATCAGGTGAGAAGGTATTTGGACAGAGGCTTGAAAGCTCCCTAGTACAAGAACTATCTGAAAAAGTGAAAGGAAATGATGGCTGAAGCTGGGGAGGAAAACCCATGGGAGCCAATAAAAGTTATAGGCCCTCCTTCCTCCTCCAAGGCCCTTCTGCTTCTTTGCCTCTAAGACTGCTGATCATTAAACCTCTCCTCCTTCTCAGTACCAGTTGTTTAGGTCTAGGTCATCTGTTCCTAAACGGTGTGCTGGGCCTGGGCCATTCAAGGGTACACAAAAAAATAATCAGTAATGGCAAAAAAAAAAAAAAAAAAAAACAGGTAAAAAATGTAAAACGTTAGTTATGGGACAATAAATGTTAAGTCTGAAACACCATTAATAGAGACACTTCAAAATTAGATAACATTAATTGGTGAGGGTGTGGCTATGAACCCCTTCCCTCATACCACTCTTCTACCAATCATTACACAGTTTCAGAACAATCCATTTGCAATGTTTCTAGAACTTCCCCAAACGTTTAAATACATCCATATCCAGACTACTTGATCATTTAGTTATTGACTGAGTAAAAGTGTGTTGCTTTTAATTCTGATTCTTTTAAAATAGTTTAATGTTTAAATACTTTTATCATATTTTAACTGTTACGAATACTGTAAAATCTGTGGTTTGTACTTTTAGTGTAGTGATTTTTGTTGCCTAACTTATGACCTCATTTCCACTATTTTACATTAAGATAGGCATTGAACAAGTGTATTTAAAAACAGCTGTTTTAAAAACAAGGTGTACAATGTATAGAAATGGGTTTTAAAGGGGTACACAAGTGGAAAAAGGTTGGGAACCTCTGGTCGAGGGAAAGATTAGAGGCCAGGTATGATTTAGGCTTTTGGGAAGATCTGCTCAAGCCTGCAGGTAAGCTCTTAATGATGAAAGCTCTACTTGATGTCAGTGGAAGGCAACCCTAAATAACTTAGAACCAGAATTCTGAAAATTCCTCAATAGGTGAAAAGAAAAGGGAAGGGAATATATTGGAATTCAGCGTTATGGGTTAACCTCACAGATGCATTAATCTCAGCAAATTTCTTGCCTTGCTGCCCTGTATCTGCTCTACCCCTAGGTGTCCTGCTGTGGGCCTGTTCCCTATACCAGCTGCTGCCATTGTAGGTGGCCTCGTCTCACAGAGTCCACTTGCAGCCGCCTGTTCTACATCCTCCTCCATGTAGGGGCTTCAGCAGTCTGCTGCCTCCTGCTGTCAAGGACAGTAGTGGAGAGGGTCTGGGGCAAGGCACATGGGGTAAGTATGAGGGGGGGGGTCAGCTTGTACTGAAAAGAGATTCAGATTGGGGACCAGGGTCAAATGAGTGGATATACCTGTGAGAAGTAGGTACCTCTTCATGCCCTTTCTCCAGATCCAGATGCCCTCAAGGTTGTGTGCCCATCTGTTTGGCAAGTCTCACTGCCCAGTGCTCAGTGGCTCTGGAGCTGTGTACCGAGTATGTGCAGGAACGGCCACCTTCCACCTGCTGCAGGCTGTGCTGCTGGTCCACCTCCACTCCCCTACTAGCCTGCGGGCACAGCTGCATAATAGGTTTGTGTATACTCTTAGGGTGGGGAGAGGATGGAGAAGGAAGTAGACATTTGCTTAGTAAAGGAAATTCCAAGATGAGGTAATAGCACTGTAAAAAGAAAACAGGTTTAAGTCCCTGCTTCTGGGGTACTTGCTGTGTGACCATGAGCCACCCATTTATCCTCTTTGAACTTCTAACTTCCAAAATGGCAATGACAGTAGGGCTATTATATGCAAAACCTTCATCAACAGTAAAACACTATCCAGATGTTATTTAGGTATCTGAGAATTAGAATTTGGAATAGGCTGCAATGGGCCTCTTTCCAGCCCTTCTCACAAGGGACTGGTTTCCTCCTTTCCTATGCTTTTTGTTTGTTTTGTTTTGTTTTTGAATGTGGGTAGTTCCCTGGCTGGGAAACGAACCCAGGGCACAGCGTTGACAGCGCCAGCACCGAAGCCTTAAGCCACTACACCACCAGGGAACTCCCTCCTTTCCTATGCTTAATTGTATCCTCTCTCCCATTTCCTAGTCTTACTTTCTCTTTTGCCTTCCCCCATAGGGACTGTTCACTCTGCCTTTTCTTCCTTTCTTTCCCTCCTAACCAGCTTCTGGCTCCTCAAGCTGCTGTTCCTACTAGGTCTCTGTGGTATTGCCTTCTGCATCCCTGACGAGCATCTCTTCCCAGGTACTATCTATTTCACATCTTGATCAGAAGTAGGCTACAAGATTTTCTAAGAAAAAGAGAAGGAAGGAAGAGGATCAGGAATAATATGATCAGCTACATTATCCCACTGGTGCTCTACTTGCAGCCTGGCATTACATTGGGATCTGTGGAGGCTTCACATTCATCCTGCTGCAGTTGGTACTTATCATAGCCTTTGCCCATTCCTGGAATAAGAACTGGTAAGGAGCACATAACCCTAAAGGCTCTTCCTGGGAAGATGGTCTGACATTAGACCAAGTAGGGTTGGGCAAAGAACACAACAGATTAATGGTCCCACAGCTTTACACTGAGCAGTATGAAAAAAGCTCAGGAATGTGATGACTATGGACCAGGTTGGATAGGGAGTTACACAGTCTTCTGGGAGAGGGGAAATAGTTTATAAAGGGCAAAAAGAAGAGTTGGAGCCCCAAGCCACTGTCCACCTCCCATCCTTAGGCAGATAGGTGCAGCACAAGACTGCCGCTGGTTCCTAGCCATGCTACTGGCCACCCTAGGATTCTACAGCATGGCAACTGTGGCAGCAATGCTCCTGTTCCACCACTACACACACCCAGCTGGCTGTCTGCTCAACAAGATGCTGCTTAGTCTGCACCTTTGTTTCTGTGGACTCCTCTCTTTCCTCTCCATCGCTCCTTGCATCCGCCTCAGTGGGTACATGCCTTGCAGTATTCCAGATTCCGGAGACCTTTAGTATAGCAAATTTCTTTAGTCTCCCTAATCTCAGTCAATTCTCTGCTTCCTCCAAAGGGTGGGGAGGCAGAAGTAATGGGTAGGGGTGGAAGTAGAGGAAACTGCTACCCTGTAGACTAAAGCAATGATCCCCATTCTCCCCAGGGCAACCCTGCTCTGGCCTTCTACAAGCCTCTATCATCAGCTGCTATATCATGTACCTTACCTTCTCTGCACTGTCCAGCCGTCCTCCAGAGAGTGGTAAGGACAGGACCTGGACTCCCCATGCTAAATTTTTTGCTCTTGCCAAATACCTGGCTTTGTTGTTACCACTTTCTCTTCTTTTGTTCCTCAGTAATACTTCAAGGACAGAATCATACTCTGTGCCTGCCTAGCCTTAGTAAAATGGAACCGCAAACACCAGCTACATCTCTGGCAGTCCTGAGTGCTGGCATCATGTATGCTTGTGTGCTTTTTGCTTGGTGCGTAAAGGTGTAAGGCGGGGAAGAGTGAGAGAGGGGAGGATGCCCAGGACAGAGGGATGGTCAGGAGACTGTATGGGACCATGTTTGAACTTGAGAGCAAGACAAGAGGAAAGCTCTCCATGAACAGAAACAATTTCTAAAAATAGCACTTGTGAGATGACCTGTATGAGATGAAGAGGGTAAGGAGATTGAGAATTAAAAATATATGCAAAGATTTTAGGGCCCTCACATGAAGATTTCTAAGTCTTTGGGGGAAAGGGGCTCTAGGAACACAATATCCTCCTGAGTTACCAATATGGACCAGCTGGTACTAGGTGACCTCAGACACTCCCTCCTGCTATTTGATTAGACCTGCTTAAGAACAGTATTCTTCTTTCTCAGCAATGAGGCTTCCTACCTGGCTGAGATATTTGGGCCCCTGTGGATCATCAAGGTTTACAGCTATGAATTCCAGGTGAGAATGGAACATTCAGTATCCCCAGTGCCCCATCCTCCTCCCATACAGACACACACACACACATCCTACCAACCTAGACCCAGAAAGCTCACATTCTAACTATTACCTTTTATTGAGTACCCACAATGTGCTAAGCACTGTGCTAGATACTTTACATACATAATCTCATTTAATGTAATCCTCACAACAACCCTGTGAGGTAGGTACTTGCTCCATTTTACAAATGGAGAAATTGAGGCACAGAAGATTAAACATCTTAGCAAAGTTCCCATAGCCAGTTATATGCTGGAGTTTGCATTTGAACCCAGGTGTGCCTCCACTTCTTACACCAGACTAAATCTTTTCAAAAAAATGGAAGTTTCCTTTATTAATACCCTCACGTTCTTTCAGTCATTCCAAAACATGCTGCCTTTTGTTTTACAGAAGCCATCACTCTGTTTCTGTTGCCCTGAAACAGTGGAGCCAGAGGAAGGTGAGTGTCAAGTGAGGATACATAAATAGATTTCTGCAGTGCCAACAAGCCCTTAAGCACCTTCACAAAAGCAGCTGGGGGAGGAGGAAGAGGGAAGAGGTATTTCAGCTGTGTGACCAGCAACCCTTCTCTTTTCAGGGCAGAGAGGAACTGCCAGGCCAGCTGACCAAGAGACCTCTCCATCTCCTCCAGTGCAATCTCAACTTTCCTACAGCTATTCTGCCTTCCACTTCGTCTTCTTCCTTGCATCACTCTATGTCATGGTTACCCTTACCAACTGGTTCAGGTAGGGTGAAGGAGGTAGGCCTGGGATACTCTTGAAAACCTAGCTATTTAGGAAAAAAAGTAATTAAAGGCCATTCCCAGTGGGTCTCAGGAGACACACATGGATCCACCATGAGCTTTGATGGGAAGGTAGAACAGGTCTAAATACTAAGTCTGTGCATATTCTCTAACGAGACTTTGTTTCCACAGCTATGAGGGAGCAGAACTGGAAAAGACCTTCACCAAGGGTAGCTGGGCTACCTTCTGGGTTAAAGTTGCCGCATGCTGGGCTTGTGTACTCCTCTATCTGGGGTTGCTACTAGCTCAACTCTGTTGGTCCCTAACCCAGGACAGCAAGCCTCCTGTCTTCAGGCACCACGGCCATCGCATCAGTACTGCCAGATAACAAATATCCAGTCAAGGTACTTTTAACAAACTGGGGTTTCCGTGAGGTTGTACCTACTCTTGATTCAGGGGAGCACCAGACCAATAAGTACTTCAACTGGACACAATGGGCAGTTACTGCCCTTTATAATGAAGTCAGTATTATGTTTGAATTGGAAAAAGTGGCGACATACACCTTAGTACCCTGGGCAAGTATCTGACTACAGCTACTGTTACATCTTCACCCCAGTTCAAGAGCCTAACGCCCAAGTCAGGAACCACTGCTGATTCCAGCAGACAGTGTGGCACCAGCCCTTTCCTGGCTCTCCTGGTGGAGATGGGGGCAGGGAAAGACCAACAGGGAATGAAGACTTACTTGGTTCTGCCCTGGGAGATAAAAAGAAACATAAGCAGTTAAGCACTGGGCACAGGAATATAAGAAGCCCAAAACCCCAGAACAAACCAGGACAGTACACAGGAAGAAAGGAGCACAGAGACTACCCTAGGTTTAAATCCTGATCCTGAGGTCAAAGGAAGTGGGAAGACAAAAACCACCCTCATTCCATGAGGAATGACAGAAGAGAATACCAACACTTGAAAGCAGCTGACCGTGGGAAGTCAGTGAGCAACAGAATTTTGAGCCAACTTTCAAGCAGGCGAACAAACTGCGGAAGAATGAGAAATAGGGACATAAACTTAGGTCTCAGAACCTTCCTTCTTAGGCCCTTAGACTCCATCCTTGGGATGGTGTTTTAAGGTCTGGGTAGGGGACAAAAATCACAGAAAAGATATCCCTCTGGTTCTTAGAGGATTCCTCTACCACATACTTGGGAGTACTTATTTGTTGTAGTATAATAAAGGATTTTTCTGTGATGTTTCACTTAGTCTACATATCTACAACCTTTTAGGTTCTAAAGTTCTCTCCCCTTTTTGTGGGAAAGGGCAGCCATCCTCCATCCCCACCGCACCCCCAAATTCCCCAGTCAAACCAGGCGGTCAAGGAATTACAAAGCTAATTTTAATACTTTGGGGTGAACCCCACAGGAATAAAAAACACTGGGAAGGGGTAACCCTCTCACCCCCAGGAGTGGCCCAGGGGAAGAGAGGCTACCTGAAGGGAAGGAAGCACAAAAGGGACCCGATGCAGACTCAGGGCAAAGGGAATGCCATCGGTGCTGGGACCTGTGAGCACTACAGGAGGAAACGCGAGCGTGGTGGGACTGGCTCCAGGCACACAGGCGAAGGGCAAGAGGGTTGGACACGAAGCCACAAAGCTACTTGGGTTCCTCCTTCTTCTCGTTTGCCTTTTTCTGCTTCTGCTGCATGATCTCCGAGTCCCTGGGGGTAGAGATGATGGGGCACTGGGAGGTACCAGAGGGCAAAAGGGACAAGATGCAGGGGGATGAAGGGCACAAAGGATAAGATGGAAGTGGATGGGACAAAACTCAGCGTGTGGCTGCCGTATTCCCACCTTAGGAGAGTAAGAGGAAGAGAGCTGAGGCTCAAAACAGGCAATCAGTCTCTATCTGGCTGTTGCCCAAGGGGTCAGAAGTCTGGCCACACAAGGCTATTCTGTGCTGAGCACCACACCCAGCAACACCAGTGAGAAGGCTGGGAGACAGGAGGAAAAACAACAGCAAGGAGGGCCAAAAGCACAGGGCTGTCATAACCACTAATGCATTTGAAATGTGAAGCTCCCTGCCCTTGCCCTTAAGGTCAGACCCAGAGGCACTCAGAAATCAGACCGAGGGCGGGCACCCGCCCCAGTCCCTTCCTACAAGCGGTGAGTTAACAATTTGGAGCACGGGGAGGAAATAAAACCCTAGAGGAAGCAATGCACTCTGCCCCTCAAGCCTAGTTCAGATGTTATGCACTGAGGTAGCTCTCTTTGCTGGTACAACCCTTGGTCTAATCCAAGTCTCACCCCTCTTTTTCCCTCCCCTGCCAGGGGCTACCTCTGCTTGCGGGCGGCAGCAGAAAGCCCGTCATCTCGGCGCTTCCCCTTAACCGAGTCGCTCTGCTTTTTCATATTCTTCTGGCGGGCGAGCTCGCGCTGGTTACCGCCTAAAGAAAGAAGTGAAAAGGTGAGACCGGGGGACCTTTCGGGGCTCACACCGGCGACCCTCCTCCCTCACCCAGACACCAGTAAGGTCCAACACTTCATTCCCTGGGCCCCCACACCGGCTCAGTTTGGGACCGAGGCTGCTAATTGAAGGGTGGAGGGCGACAGGCTGCCTGCCACGGTGCAGGTCAAATTGAGGGGTGGCGGGAAGACAGTCCCGAGGAGCCAGCTAGGGGCGTGTTTCGAGTTTCTGGGCGGCGTGGGGGGCCCAGGCAGGTGGTGATGGTGGTGTGTGAACAAGTTGGATCTGTGGGGGATGGGAATTGGGGTAAGGGGCTATGGGCCTATCACTGGGACGCAGGACATCCCCCCCATATCGAGGAAGGTTGGGGAGGGCCTTTGCCTGACCAGTGGGTTGAGGGCTGGGGGGGAAGGACTGTTTCTCAAGAAGTGGCTGTGGGCAAAGGGCCGATTTCCGGGCTACGAGGGTGAGGGTCGCTAAAGAGCACTCCCAGAAAGAGGCCTCGCTGCAGAAGCCAAGAGGAGGTCAATGCCGGCATTCGGCAGTCCTGTTTGCAGCGAATTGGGGAAAAACGGGCAAAAGGAGAGGGTTTCAGTGCTCACGGGTCATGGCGACGGCAGCGGCTCCGACCTGCCTCCGTTGCGTCCCCTCGTACAGTCCGACGTTGCAGGCCCCGCCCCTTTCTCGCAGCGTAAAGAAGTCGTTCTTTCCTCTCCGCCC